>JASTWK010001888.1:0-22702 GCA_030770225.1 Temnothorax unifasciatus | reverse complement strand
GGTGTGTATGTGTGGTCGTAACTGGTCGTAACTTGTATTATAAGGACTGAAAAATCCACACAATGCCAAAATTAAACAAAAAGAAAAAGAATTCAATGTCTTCGTTATCAGGTATAGTCTATTTTCAATATTTCCTATAATTTTCCTAATAATTTTTCATTTACGTCCTACTATAATCATTCGTTGTTTGCGGTTCTACATAAATATATAAGCGTAACTATTCTTGTAGTACATTTGATAACTCGAGATGAAATTTATATTTAGTCAGATTAGGTTAGGTTATTGTAACTTTTACGTGTATATTTTATATATAACGCGTATATTTTTTTACACAAATAACAAATTCCTAGTTTTTTTAAATAATAAGTTAAGTTTAAACTCAAATTACTTTTTTTATTTAATATTATAAACATCTGAATAAGATCAGACTCTGTGTTTCCAATTTTTATATTACAAGCTTAAAAATATTAATTAGAATGAAAATGACAAGACGACAAAGTCGAGCGGTCTCACGGACCGGAGTGTGGCGATTTAAAGACTGAAAAATAAGTGTTACTGGTTAGGGTTAATATTAATATTAATAATAATAATATTAAGGAAGTGACACATTTATACATGTATTAAATGATACATTTATATATGAAAATTGAGTGCAATTGTATCGATTTAATTAGATAAATGGGATTATGTGACACGAAACGAGCCATGTGTCTTACTTACGGATGTTATGAAGGAATCCACAAACAGTAAGGATAAAATATGTAGTACTGAAATTTCAGTAAATCGACAGACAAATGAAGGTTGGTATATAATAAAAGTGATTTGAATTAGTTAATCGAATAATTCATAACTTATAATATTTTTAATTAAAATGTAATACACAGGTTTTGTGATATGTTTAACTTAAAAATGTGTTTACGTATATGTTCAAAACTAATTAAAATAAAAATGTAAGATTTAATCATAGTGTAATAATTGTTCAAAACAATTATCAATTTACAGTGTAATGAGGATTACTACGTTATTGTCTTCGTTAGTGTACATACATATATACTATTAATAATTTATTAAATTGCTATTAGTTTTATATTTCATTGCTTTATTTCAAATTGCTTTTATTAAATTAAATAAGATTAACGCTAAGCACACATTATTTTAAATAATTAACATATTTCACATTTTTATCCCAAATTAGTATTAAACGAGATGGTACAAAGTATTGTAAAATTCATGGAGTACCATGAAATTTTGGAATATATTTAACCACATTTTTGCAAGAAGACATCCAGGGATCAACATATATGATTTACATCTTTATGTGTGAGATTACACATTATCGTGAAATATCGGTGACATTACAAGAATTAATACATCAAAATCATCTCTCACAAGAAAGCTTGTTTACATCTATCTGTTTATTTCTATTTTTTTTTAATTTTTGCTTGTTTGACTGAATTTACAATGTAGGCAGTCTTAAAGAAATAAAATTTCTGTTACTTTTATTCTGTTTTTTTTTGCTAAAAGGTTGAATTGAATTGAAATAACTAATAAAAATTAATATAATATGCAAATGTAGTTAAAACAAATTATTTTTATATTTTTATATTTGGTTAAATTTAAATAAGACAATTTTTGTAGGCATTTATACCAAAACTTATTTTTTTACTTTACAATCCAATCTAATTCGTGACTAAGAAGTTTCTATATTGTTTATTTATTATAAAAGTATTCTTATAAAATCTTTGTTATATAATTCACCTAATAAAAACAATTTTCTGTGCAAAATTTAATTACAATTTTCAAATCATGTAAGAACATTTCTTCAATATATTGTATTAATTATTCTTATTTTATACGTTTATAAATTTCTAAGAATATCTGATTGCGTACTAAAGAATAATGTTGGGAACTCTTTTTGTTCTATTTCTGTATTTCTATTTATTTGATTTAATAAAAATATTTTTTTATATATTGCTTTTTCTAACATGCATGTATTGCATTTGCATTTCACAGTTTGATAATATTTATGTATACATGCAATGTATATATGATATGAATAATTATAATTATTTTAGCTTGTACTGTTTCGCCTTCATCGCTGACACAAAGAATGGAAAAACCAGCTAAAAATATTACAAACAGACAAACTGTGAATGTGAATATTAGAAAGTTGCGACCACTGAAACCACGACTAACTTGTGGTAATAAATTATCGTGTAATAGGTAATATTCATTGATATTTATTTATTAATATTTATTTAATAATTGTCATTTATTTAGTTTCTTGTTTCACTTTGGGGTTACATGTGCTTCTGCTTCTTAATTTAACCTTTTAACCTATTTTACCATTATCTTATTTAACATGATTTTCTTTGTCCGCTTGTCCATATATCATACTTGCTTCGCTCGCACTGTTTGTCATGTTCTCTTCTTTATTCCTAATCTTACATATTTTATATTATTTCATTTTTTAATCTTATTTTGGTCTCATTTAAATTGATTTTTATTGTATTAAGTCATAGTTAATTATAAAGATGATTAATACTTTTAAACATTTTATTTCTTTAGTAAAATATAAATTATATGTTTTATATTTTAAGGACTTGTTTATTGAACAAACATTTACAAATATGTGGATAAAAAGTTACATTCTTGTAATATACATAATATTCATTTATTGATTGTGATTGTAAAATATAGTACAGCAAATGCTACAGGATTTGAAATTAGCCATATACAGTATGTTTTGACTTAATTTCCCCAGAAAATATCCTTGGGAAATGAAAGACACAGAGAAATATTTGAAACAAGAGTTGTAAAATATGAAATTAAACAGATGTTGAAAATATAGACTTGACTTTGAGTGATCTATTTAAGGCCAAGTCAATGTGATCGTTGTTTTTATAAAACCCTTTTTCATTAAGAAACACTATAATAAAGCTTTCTTTCATTAAGAATTTCCTGATATTTTAAATTTTGTCACAATACTTTTAATATAAAATTTGAAATATCTCGTAAAGTATTCACTTTTCGATGAATTTACCCTAATACTTTTATATGTTAAATAATGAAAGAAACTGATTGTTAAAAAGAAAACACAGAAAAAATTATTTTTAAAAATTTGATTGCATTTTTTGGACGCATTTAATTTTACAAAATTGCAAATTTAAAAATTATTATTCGATTTCTTTCATTATTCTACGTACAAAAGTATCAAGGTAAAGTCATTGAATAGTGAATACTTTACGAGACATTTCATATTTTCTATTAAAAGTATCATGACAAAATTTAAAATACCAGGAAATTTTCAATGAAAAAAAATTTTATTGTAGTGTTTTAAAAACGTCTTGACAAGGGCTACAAAAATATGCAATAAAAAATAGGGGTTTTATTTAAGAAAACATTGATTACCTTGACTTGGCATTGAATAGATCACTTAAGATCAAGTATCCTTTTTTTCGTCATCTGTCTTACTTGATATCTTACAACTTTTGTCTGAAACGTTTTTCCTAATCTTCCATATTTTTCGAGATATTTGCCTGAGATTAAAACGAAACACACTCTATGTGTAAAATAAAATTTATGACAACTAATATATATAACAGAATAGAGCGAAATATATCAAATCTGTTTCGTTTGTAAATTGTTGATATAATATGCTTTTTAGTTTTAAATTATATTTTATAGTAGCGCAATTGTTTTCATAAATAACAAAATTGTTTTATGTGAATTACATTAAAAAAGAAATTTTTTATTTTTTATCCACAGCGATAATCCACTTTGCCTTCCTTCAGTTCAATTGTCCAATGATAAGGCTGATAATCTTCAGAACTATAATGTATATGATGAGAATACATCAAAGAATACGGAAGATACAATGATTACCTCACCGTTGAGTTATGTACATGACAGCAGCGACAATTTGACACATTTTGTACAAGAGAGTGATATTTCTACTAATGGTATGTATTTAAAAAACATTTTTACTGTATGGTCTTTTTCTTTTTGTCTTGAAAAAAAATTTTCATTTTTGTATCTAATTTTTTATTTAAAACGTTTTATTAAACGTACGTCTTATTAAAAGCTTAGTGTTGAAAAACAAAATCATTGGATACGTAAAAATGTATATCAAAGTTCATAATACGAATCAAATTTGATCTAATTTTATTTCGGAAAATAAAACGGAATTAACATTGCATTATATTAAAAATTTTGGGGTAATTTTACAGATATTATTGAAGGAATAGACAATGATGAGACTGAATACGTTTCTGATAAACAGAATAATGAGCTGTTAGAAGAGAATAACAATGAGTTTTATCAAAAGGATGACAGTAAGTCTGTAGTTACTTTTTTTACTTTTCATTAATATTTTAATTAACATTAATTCATAATTAATTAGCTTATTGTCTTTGATGAGTTTTGCAAACAACGTTCATTAAATTGCATATTTTTATATTTCCGAAGAGACGTATAATACACAACGTATATTGTAATACAAAAGTATCAATTTTTCCAAAAAAGTTATAATTAGTAAAGTTTTAATATACAGGCTGGAAAAAATAAAGCATGACAAATTTTTATTCATGCAGAAATATTGTTTCTAAAGAAAAATGTTTCAAACAAAAGTTGTTCGGTTTGAAGAGGAATGCATAGCTCCGATGTGGGTCATGTCATAAATGTCATAGTTTTTAAGAAATTTTAAGAATGACTAATTTAAATAAAACTTGGTTTTTTCTTTGAGATAAAAGTTGTAGATCTCGTCAACACGTTTTAAAAACACTATAATGAAGCTCTCTTTCGTTAAAAATTTATTGAAATATTTTAAATTTTGTTAACATTTTTTAATATAAAATAAGAAATATCTCTTAAAGTATTCACTTTTCTATGACTACCTTCATAATTTTAGACGTAAAATAATGAAAAAAAGTGAATAATATTAATTTTTACATTTATAATTTTGTAAAATTAAATGCGTATACAAAATGCAATCAAATTTTTTAGAATAATTTTTTCTGTTTTTTTTTACAACAATCGATTTCTTTTGTTATTCTATGTATAAAAGTATAAAGGTAAAGTTATCGAAAAGTAAATACTCTTTATATTTTAGATACTTTATATTTTATATTAAAAATGTGATAAAATTTAAAATATCTTAGGAAACTTAACGAAAAAGAGCTTTATTATTATAGTATTTTGAAAACATTTTGATATATAACTTTCATCTCAAAGAAAAAATCAAGTTTTATTTCAGAAATTAGTTGCCTTTCTTGAAAACGACATCTATGACATGACTCACATCGCGTGTCCTCCTTCAAACCAAATAACTTTTGTTCGAAGCATTTTTCTCTAAAAACAATATTTTTGGAGAAATAAAAATAAAAATTCGTCACACTTTATTTTGTCCATCTTGTATATAATTATATATTATTATTTTTGTGATTTATACATTACATTATTCAATACACTTTTTATATATATCTTTATATGTTTTAATAACTGTTTCGCTTTAGGTCAGGAATATTTGGATTCCACGACACATAAAGAAAATTCGGATTCAGAATATTGTCCTTCTGAACATAGTTCCATCTTGACAGAACCAGATGCTAATGAAGATGTATTTCTTGATGCAACCACACACAATAAAAATAAACGGTCAAGTGGATCAACAAAAGATTCAAATAATACTTCGGGCTTTGATGTATCTATACGGCTTAATGAAAGTAATGTAATTTGTCCTGATGACACTAATCTTAATATCGATCCATCTGAAGGACCCAAAGGTGGCAATAAAAAAAATTGCTGCTTCTATTGCCGAAAGATGCAATCAAAAATTGCTCGACATCTTGGTACAGTTCACCGCAACGAACCCGAGATAAAGAAGTTCCTTGATCTTCCTCCAAATAATTTAGAAAGAAAAAGAATAATTGAAACAATAAGAAGGAACGGCAATTTTGTTTATAATACTAATAGTAATGTTAATGACGGAAAACTTATTGTGTGCAGGCGTCCTCAAGAAAATAAGAAAAAAGGCGCAAAAGACTTTACAGCTTGTGCAAAGTGCAAGGGATTTTTTGTGAAGAGTAGCATCAGACGCCATTTTAGAAAATGCACAGGTCACTCTAGTAAACAAACTAGATCTGTGTTAGTTATGGGCAGAGCAATTGTTGGACGTATTAATCCTGTTGCAGAAGAAACATTACGAAAAGTAGTTTTTCCTGCACTCAGAGAAGATGAAATAACACGTATGATTCGATATGACGAATTGATTATTATGTTTGGTAATAGATTATGCCGGAAATATCGCAAACAATATCAGCATAAATTAATTCGTTCACATCTTAGATACCTTGGTCGTTTCTTAAAAGCAATGAAAGACCTAAACACTCAAGTTACTGACATGACGTCAATTTATCATCCTACATTTTACGAAGATAGCATCAAAGCAGTTAATAAGATGTCTGCATTTGACAATAGCACAAATACTTATAAAGTAACAACGACACCACAACTAATGGGAACTTTACTTAAGAAAGTAGGAAATCTTTTGATTACTCAAAGTATAAAGAAGAAAGATTACGAAACAAAGAAAAATACTGAAGAATTTCTTGCTCTTCTCATCGACGATTTTCCTACTAGTGTTAATAGAGCCGCTTTGGAAGCGCAGGAAGAGAATAGAAGGTGTAAAAAAACAGAACTTCCTTCAATGGACGATATCATAAAGCTTCGTAATTATCTTGATGATAAACGTAAATCTCTGTGTGAGATGTTAAAGGAAACATTTTGTCATAATAGTTGGCTGGAACTAGCAAAAGTAACTCTTACGTCCGTGCAATTATTCAATCGTCGTAGAGCGGGCGAAATAGAACACCTTCTCATCAAAGATTTTGAGAGCTATGTACAAATTACAGAGAGCACAGACGAAGACTTATTCCAATCTCTGTCAGGTGCAGCACGAGAAATTGCAAAAAATTATGTAAGATTTACTATACGCGGAAAATTAATGCGTACTGTTCCTGTATTACTATCAGCTCAATTATTGAAATGTATTAAATTGATTTTAAAATATCGACATAATGCTCGTGTACCTACTACAAATCCGTATTTATTTGGAATTCCGGGATACAACAAAAGTTGTTTTAAGTACTTAAATGCTTGTGAATTGATGCGACAATTTTCCACGGCTTGTGGTGCAAAACGACCATGGACTCTACGTGGGACGGGTCTTAGAAAACATGTTGCTACAATAAGTGTAGCGTTAGATTTATCGGAAAATGATGTTTCTGATCTAGCAAAACATATGGGTCATGCCATAGCAATACATAAAGAAATCTATAGGCAACCCGTTGTAAGTAGAGATATTGTACGGATGTCACAAGTATTAGAGAAAGCACAAGGTGTCAATGACGACGAAAGTGGTGATTCAGATAGTAGTCATGACAACGGAGAAACTTCAGTAGAGAATGACACAAGTTTATCCTATGAAGTGGAATCTAATATCCACAATGATAGTAACAAATCAGTAAAGAACACTCGTAAAAGTGCGAAGAAACGGAATAGTATGTATATTTATTTTTATATAAACTTAGGCAATATATACGTCAGACATCTTAAATTATAAAGTCAGAAATAAGAAAGATAGGAGAAAATACAGCTGAACGATTCCAGTAACTTGTTCATTTAAGTAACTATTAGTCAACTAAACTTTTTTAAAAAAGCCAAACGTATATTTCTATTCATTTTTCTCGGCAACATCAAATCCACAATATTTTATGTAATTATCGACAAGAATAGTAACTTTTCTATTAATATGTTTAGAATATAACAAAAACCTAATACTCATGTATATCATATCTAAATATAACTAATCATATTTAATTTAACTGTACATATTCTAAAAAATAATGTAGTACATTAATATTAATATTATACACTAATATACTATTAACATTTTTTTACAGCTCCACCATATGGTCGTACTAAACGTGTCCGATGGACAAATGAAGAAAAACAAATTGTCATGAAATACTTTGCCGATTACATAACAAACGGAAAATTACCCTCTATAAAAGCGATCCAAGAAGTTATTGCAAAAAATCCTTGTTTACAAAATCGATCTGCATCAGTTGTGAAGACATGGATAAATAACCAACAAAAATGAGCGATACAACATTAACACAACAATAGATTTCTTCATATTTTTATAACGTCATATGTTTCATATTTTTATATGTCCTTGAATGTAATCGAACATTTAAGTCAATTATTTATTACGAGCTCTTGAAGAATAACATAACAAAAAGCAAATATCCTATAACATAACAAAATCGTACATTTATTGACGTACTTTTGATAATATGACGTTATAAACGTATGAAAACTTAAAGCACCCATATATACATAGTCATCCGATAAATTACGTGATTCATGAGTATAGCGGCAGTTGATAATACGATATCGTTAATTAAATCGTAATTCATCGATTTCGTATTAGTTGTATTGTTTCCTATTTCATCTGTTTGATAACCCGTGAACTCAGGTTATTTAAGTAGTTAATGCGAATCGCACAGATAATTACAATGTTTGATCTTTATATCATGCGTGCATCATACAATATGTCAATCAGCTTAGTTTTCACGTACACTGCGCCACGTGTTGTCACATGCGATGTTTGCTTGTACGTTATATAATTAGCTTTTTCCCAAGGATCAGAGGGCTGACAAACGTTTTTACACTTGCGACAAGCAAAAATACTTAATGTAAATTTTTTTTAATGTTAATAAGCAAGCTTGTTGGCATTTATGATGTTAGTCACTCGCTTATTTAACATTTACATTGTTTTTTTTATCATAACGCGATATTTTCGCAATTTTTATTTTATGATTTTGTTTCCATGCGTCTTGCATATTATCATAATCGTTACGACAATGGTCTGATCACATTGGTCTGACACGATTCGTATAATCTCACATTCTGGTGTGCGTTGCCGACTTACACTTACATATAATATCTCACGAATTGAGTTTAGTTTGAACGGCTACCCAGATAGCACAGCTGATCGTTATGAATTCGAAAAGATTTCACCTTTTCAAATTCTTTAAGAATACCCGTAATTTGTCCGAAATAAACTCAAAAAGAATTTCTCCTTGATATGTCAAAAAGAATTTCATAGAAGTATAACTTTTGACTTCTTATTGAATTAGTCTAAATGGTCTTAAAAGGAGTTCTTTTTCTATTCGTAATAGGTTCGAAAATAATTCACTTTTAGTAATAAATACGCACGCGCAGTCTTATAATGCTTATCTCGAGCCGTCTCGAGGCAGCATTGCAGCTGATTGCAGCGTTTTCTTTGTCCATGGTCTTCCTGGCGGCCTTCTCGCTATTTCCCATTTCTACGCACTTCTGCGTCGGGAAATATATTTACGCTTTGACGATTACGTCAACACGTTAGTTGGCCGTAATTGACAACGTACTTGGCAGCTTTAATAATTTTTTTCGTCGAGAAGAAAATAGAGATTTTTAGAGGTAAAAAACATTTCATTAATTTATTGCAATTACTTGAAAACCTCATCATCACGTTGTGATATGGTTATTAAATCTACATTTGATTTCGATTTTTACTAGGTTAATTTTTACTCGAGATCGCACATTTTATGAACGATCCAACTTAACCTAACCTATTGTTGACTAACTGATTGTGAAACCTCAAAGAATTCGAGCTGACTCGTTACGCCTATACGTTGCCAAAAAGGTAAGTGATCTATTTTGCGTTATCTAAATCTTTGATTTCCTTGTGTGCTGGTTAAATCTTTTCGTTTAGATATATTTGTAATCCTCAAAGCTGTAGTAGTATTTCAAGTTTACCATCATTTTTTTAAAGTTATTGTTAATGTAAAATTATGTATATGGTTAACATTGCTTTGACAATCACTTATATAAAAACCGAATAAACTTGTGAAATAATCTTGTAATGTATATAGCTAACCTTAAAAGACAACTGTAGAGACTATTGAACTACAACAACTTTGAGAATGGTTATAAATATAGTCTGATTAAGTAAAATCACTTTTGATATTGTGATTTGATTGAGGTCCATACGCATCAAATTGGGATGTTGTTGAATATGCCGGGTTGGTACTTTGTGGAAGGGAATCGAAGGATTCGAGCTGAAGGGAAGATAATTTACAGAAAGGTGATGATTCTGGTTTTATAAGTTTGATACTTTACTCGTGCAAAATCTGGAAATATATACACACGTTGGGGTACTCAGAAGCGTTAGAAGGTAGGATAATTATTCAATCATTGTACTTAAAATCAGTCATGCTTAAATTAAGAATATCGTTTATCTATTTACTTGTGAAACTAACTCTGTGATACTCTAATATCTAGAAAGAATTGCTGCTTGATTCTACGTTGTCTACGAACAGTTACATTTCTGAAATACTTATTAAAATGCAAATGGTCGATATAATCTTACCAATTGGTGTAATTAGTAAATATGCTCAACTGGTGAAACCTTTTACGTGCCTGAATTCATCTACTGACAAAAACACGGTATCTATCCGTTATAAAAACATGGCAACCATTAGTTGGCATAACCAACTTGAATAATGAATCGTTGCCATTGATACATCTGGAATTCAAAGATTTTCGTCTCATGATGCCGACTGATACGAATAAATTACAAGACGATTTATTGATACTTCAGGTTGTAAACCATTTTGCTCCTGTATAATTTCCTTATTATAAAGATTTAATATTTAAACTTATTTATTTTGGTATTATATCATATATTATATAGTTGGACGGACTTCGTATTACGCCGGATGCAGAAAATCCAGTTTGTAGAGTTTCATTGCGAACCGACATTTATCAACTGGCTGCTCGAGCAAATATATTAAACGTACCAGGTTCGGCTGTAGAGGATCGACAATATCAAATTAGTGTTAAAGGAGTGTGTGCATATACCACTACTTGGAAGAATTTATCAGCTAAGCATTAATAAGGTTTACCATCAAAACTGTATTGTTTTTTCCATAATTTTTAAGGAAATATTTTATACATTGTCTAAACTGTAAAACTTAAAAGAAAATTTTTGAAACACCCAGATTTGATACAAGCGTCATTGTTTTCAGAGGATGTCTTAATCGTACTTATATACAATGAACGAGAATCCAGCATTAGAGTGGAATAAGCTCGGGAATGATAGTAGTCTAGATCCATACTTTTCAACATCTACAGTATTAACGAAGTAATACAATTAATATAATTTAAACGCGTAAAAATTTATATGATAATTATAGTATTTTAATTTTAATATTTAATCCTAGATTTGATCTTTGCTTAATTATTGCCAAAGCTGTCACATTTAAAGGAGACACAATTGTCTGTGGAAGCGCCGTTGAAGTAAATTGCATTACAGACATAGAATTGACAATAAATTTAGATCAAATTAAATTAATATCAACGCTCAATAATGAATTTATGACATTATTGTCCGGAAATTTCGTGAAACTGGACGATAAAAATAGTTCTAATAATATAGTTCAAAGATTTCCTTCAGGAGCTCAAAGCTATTAGCTGGCTGAAACAGACGTCAGACGATTCAGATATCGACTTCACAAAAGATAGTGGTGTCGATTTTGAAATGTCCAGCATGCATTCCACAATAATTGTAAGTTATCATATAACAGCGTTTCATGATTTAATTCAGAATTTATATTAAAAGTAATGATTTTGTTGCAGGGAAGGCCCATGGTTGAAACTATGATACTTCCACCGTTTGAATTTTTAGTAAATTGCGGAAAGATAACATTTATCCTATACGAAGTCCAGAATACATTCCTTGATTTAGAAGATAACATAGTGAGCAATAGTTACATTGAGATTAATTTATTCAATTGCAGTACTTTAATATTATTAATAAAATATGAATATTATTTTTAGGATATACACAAAACTGACTGCGAAGACGATAATGATAATGTAAAAAAGCCATTACTTTACCTAATGATCAATCAGCCAAACATTTACTTCTCTCAACATTTATCTAAAAAGATACAAGTACGTATTATACCATTTTACTTACAAAAAATTAATACGTTATTTAATATTAATGTGGCATATTATCAAATATTTTATTTTAATTAATATTGTTGCGGAATTTATAGATATCTTGTTTCGATATAACAACAATGCTCGGCGATGCACAAAATCTAAACGCAATACCGAGCGAGTTTTCTATGATGAAAACAAAGCATGGAGATCCACATCCAGAAGGGTCCCACCTTCTTTTGCGACAATAAAATCTGAAATGATTCTAGGTAAAAATCGCCAGTTTTTCATTGAAATGGAACGACCGACGAAAGTACATCTCTCTTTATCCCGGCTCAATCAACTTTATAACATACGGAATAAGGTAACTCAACAGAGAGAATGTACAACATATTCCTATATATTTTCAACAGTTCTACATTATATCAATGTTCTAGGCATTATGTTTTATTGATGACGACGTGCAAGTACCTCAGAGAAGAATGAAACTACGGATATAAATTCACAAAATTTAGCAGTGTTGACGAAATGGAGGAAATTCAGTGTACCTGATTTACATTTAAATACAAGACAGATTGTATCATCCTTGAAAACTGACACCGGAGCAGAAATTATCACCAGTTTAGCATCGTTAAACGGAAACCTATCGACACTTCTGAAACCAGATAGAATATATTCAAATCTGTCTATATATTCTTTCATTGTATCTGCTATCTTAAATGGGAATATCAAAAGTGCTATTAAATCCATGGTGTTGCAACGTAACGACTTGTTTACTTTGGGAGTCTTCGTACAGTAACGAGATCATTCCACAAATACAAATACAGGCAGACAGTGAAAGTCTGTATCTCGATTTCGAACCGGATCAGATAAAAATTATGAAAATGGTTATGTATACCAATTTAGTAATATAATCATTAATCGATCGATATACCTGAGTCATGGATACATCTATTTTATATTTTCCTATATTTATATTCCTAATTTCAGTGTTTATAATCCTAATATTCTGTCTGTAACATTGGATAAGAAAGAATCCTTCATAATCTGTCCGAAAACAGTTTCTGCATCAGAAAGAACATAAAATGGATTAGTACATTTTATGTTCTTTCTGATGTAGAAACTGTTTTTGGACAGATTATGAAGGATTCTTTCTTATCCGATGTTACAGACAGAATATTAGGATTATAAACACTGAAATTAGGAATTCCTTCCTTCAGATACAAATGAATTATTTTTCTATTCTATGAGAAATCGCAATGCATTCGAAATAGCGCTTAGATAGAGCTCTATTAAAATACTATCTAAACATAATTTCGAATTTATTACGAATTCTTATGGAGTAGAAAAGTGATTTTTTTTGTATCTGAAGAAGAACTCAGAATTGGTGACATAGAAAAGAATTTCTTCTGAACTCTTAAGAGTTGTTTTGGGACAGAAATGATATACGGGAAAAGAATACATTTTAAAAATCGGGGATTTAAAAAGAATTCCTTTTCAATTCTCCGTGCTATCTGGGTATATATTTAAAAATAGTCATGTTTTATTTATAAGTTTCTTTAAAGAATTTATATTAATTAATTAAGAATTTATATATTTTTTTAAGTTTAATAAGCGAGCTTGCTGCTATTCATGACGTTAGTCATTTGCTTCTTTGACTTTTATAGTTTTTTTTCCATTATAATGCAGTATTTTCACAATTTTATTTTCACGATTTTGTTTTATGCGCGTTGCATATCTCATACAACCACGTGCGCGTGCATGTCATGTAACCACCATGCTGGCATTGGTCTAATCGCATTAGTATTAGTCTGACGCAGCTCGTACGATCGCACATTCTAGCGTGCATTCACAATTGCATCGATTCACAAATGCATAATATATGAGAGATTTCTCACGAATTGAGTTTAGTTTGAATGGCTGTGGATTTATAAATTGTTTTATTTATGTTTTTTATAAGAGTTGGCTTATATTACACGACAATGATAAAAGCGACATGATATAAAGTATTTTATAAGTATAACATTATCATAAGTATAAAAATTTTTATAGCTAGAACATCTTTAATTTGTCTATAAAAACTGTACATGAAAAACAACAAATAAAAAACACTATAATTATCCTAACGGTCTCTTTAAACTATACTGGTTAACAATTTATTGCAACAGTCAATTTATTTTAAAATTTCGCATAAATTCAAAGCATTAGGTATCTACGTGAAAAGTTGTCACATTTGAAATTTTTTTATTCTAAGGAGTAAAGTTTGTATTTTAAGGATCATTTGCTAGATTTTGAATTTATTTTCCTTAGTGTATATTATGTAACAAAACAATTTTGATTGGTCCACAAATAAGAGAATAATTTAAGGTGATCACATTATGCGGTTTATCCTGTATATATTGTATACGGGGCGTTTCGTTTTAAATGATGCAGTCGATTATCTCGTCAACTGATGATGTTATTGAAAAATGTTTCAGACGAAATTTGCATGGTTTGAAAGGGGACACATAATGAATATATGGACTTGACCTTGAGTGATCTTTTCAAAGTCAGGGCAAGGTCACCTTGAATTTTTTAAACAAAACCGCCTATTTTTTATTGCATATTTTTATAGCCCTTGTCGAGACGTTTTTAAAACACTATAATAAAGCTCTTTTTTGTTAAGAATTTTTTAAGATGTTTTAAATTTTGTTATGATATTTTTAATATAAAAGTCACTCAAGGTTAAGTCCATATTTTCGTCATGTGTCTCAATCCATGTAACTTTTGTCTGAAACATTTTTCAATAAAATCATCGGTTGATGAGAATCGACGAGAATCGACTGTATCATTTAATTCAAAACACCCTGTATTCATATATGTATATATAGAGAAATTCATATATATATGTAGGTCCGGAGGTATGTTCCGGGACTTTTATATTTTATATCGGTATATTCCAGGACTGTACACTTTAGAAAACGTAAACAGTCCCGGAACATACCTCTGGACCTACATATATATATATGTATATATATATATATATATAACTTATCCAGGACTGCCCTGAAAGTATGTAATAGATATAGATACCAAGTTGTTTTTCCAGGACAGTCCTGCAAACACCCATTACATACCCAAAATATCCAGGACGGGTCTGGAAAGTACCAAAAGTCCTGGACATACACAAGGTTCACCAGAAAATGTCCTGGAAAGGCTCAATCCATATACATATATATAAAAAGTTAAATTATACTTTTTATACAAAAAAGGTTAATTACATCTCAAATATACTATATATTAGTAAATCTAAAAGTAAATTATATGGTGATACCAGTCTTTCGTTATATTTACCAAATAAAGTATGTTTGAGTTGTATTTAATCTTATTTTGAAATATGTCCTGGAAATGTTATTTCCGTATCTTACCTAATGTCCTGGAAATGTATTTTCACTTATATAAAACTTATCGCTATATACATTAAAAAATACTTATACTATAGTGATAACCGTGTAAATGTAGAGCTATGTATGCCGAAAAATCAGGCAATTGACCTGAGTCCTGGAAGGGCTCAATCCACCTATATATATATATATATATATATATATATATATATATATATATATATATTGTCACGGCTTTTTCACCCCCGGACCGCTCCGGGGCGTGTGCCGGATCAAAAGGGGAAAGGAGAGAAAGGTGGAAGGCCTCTCCGACGAGCCTCTCACACGGGCCGAAACTTAACGCGAAATTGTATTGGGCGCCAGACGCGTAACTCGCGTCCACTAAGAATCCCGAAACGAAAAATCCACCGACTGTAAGGCCAAACCAGATTAATTCGGCGTGTGAGAGATCGGCCAGCTCGGCTAAGGAGTGCGGGCGGGGTTAAGGAGGGGGCAGCGCTTTATTCGGCAGGGTGACACGCTAATCAATACTCAGTTCATTAAAAGAAAATATAACAAGGTTTATTCTGAGTAATTCTCAGGCAGGATAGGTGCCAGTCGGCTGCCATTATTCGGCTATAATCAAGTAAAGGAGTAATAACGCGGACGCCAGAAAAGAAAATTAACAACGCTAGAAGCGTGGGCGTCAATATAACAGAAAATTTCATAGGTTTCGAATCCGAAAAACTACTAGTAATTAAACTTCTCGCTACCGGGGCTGGTCGACGCAAGGCACAGCCGAATATGATGAACCGGAGTAACGCGAAATAATAGTGCCGTTAAGAACTGGAGTAACGCGAAATCATAGTATATGGAACGCGAAGGAACGCGAAATAGCCGGTTGCCACGCCCGAAGCGCGTGAATACCACGTCTCGAGCCGTGCAGGAGTTCTGTCGCCAGATAATTCTGAATTTTCACGCGAGTGTTTCGCCTAACGCAAATATCGTAATCTAACGCAAATCTTAATCTAACGCAAGTCTTAATCTAACGCGAATCTTAATCTAACGCAAGTCTTAATCTAACGCGAATCTTAATCGGACGCACGCGATATCACGACGCACAATACCATAGCTAACGCGAAAGTACGGGATTTCCGCGAGCCACCACGCGAGAGACAATAACGACGCGACCATAAGCAATGGTACCGCGAATCTCACGGAACGCAATAACGATCCGACGCGAATCATAACGTAACGCACCAATTCTAACGCGAACAATAACCGAAGGCGAATTACAATCCAACGCGAAATATCCAGGCGCGAGCGCCGTCGGACGCGATCACTTCAACGCGAAAAATCTCGGTACGCGAAATAGGCGAACATTTTAGACGCGGCCATTACCGCGTGTACGATCTACGTCCCGACCGGCGAATTACCACGCAATAATCTACCGCGATCTCCAGAAGCCTTCCGCGGCCCGATAATAATCCCACGGCCGCGATACCATTCCAAGGCCCCTCGCTCTCGATATCAATCGCCTAATGAACTCTTTGTCGGCGCATGCCGCCGGTTACCGAAAGTAATTTCGAGCGAGCGCGACCCGGAGGGCGGTATCGTGGCTTTACATGATCCAGAATAATATCGAGGCAACCTCACCGTTGATCCTCCGTTCCCGCGGCTCCTTGCCGTCACTCCGAGATCGGAACAGGCGTCAGAAATCGTCAAAGGAAATCGAGAATGTTCGAAGATTATCGCGACAAGTATCCAGACGTACAGCGGCTATCGAGGACGATTTATGAGTGCTCCCGAAATTTCGCTCGATCGCGGAATCGATGGCGCGCCCCACCCCGGGCGCACGCCGCCGCTCGACGCTATCGCGCGGACCAATTAGGGGCGAGCCCGCAAGCTCGCGGCGGATCCTTGCACAGGGCCGACAATCCTGCTCCCGCAGGGCGCTTCCAGTTTCTCGGTGGGCACGGCAATTTCGCCGGGATCCTTCCCGGTCGGGCGAGACGCTAACGTCCCCGCGCTTTTCGTTCTGTCCGGGAACGGGGGCCCTCCGTCCCGGAACCCCTTTTACAGGTGCGTAGGGCAGGCGAAGTTCATTCCGCCCCGGTGTCCCGGGGCCCTGCCTCGACGGGTCCGTCCGTCGCCGAATTACGTGCCGCGCGCGTTCCCTGTCGCGCTCCCCTGCGCCCGCCGGCCTGCGAGTCGCGCCATGGTCCGTCCGCATTGATCGATACGTCACTCGATTCCTTCCGGTTGACCTCGTACTCCCGAATCCGCTCCTCAGGAACTCCGGTCTCCGCTCGGTGAGGCGCCACGCAATTTTACAAAATAACAAAAAAGGAATTAGAATACGAAAACGCAATTACAATTATGCCCCTGGAGATCTCTCGCTCTGACTCGGTAAATCGTCCTCGGGCGCGAAAAAGGTATTAATGACCGAATCCCGCGCCTTGTGACGGCGGCGGGGCGCTGCCACGGTGCAGCGAAACTGCAACGTCACAATATATATATATATATATATATAGGGTAGACCGGGGCACGTTGTCACACATTTGGTTCAATATTTTTTGTATTTTTTACATTCAATATTTGAGAGTACTTTGATATGCCAAAATTTCGAGTAAACCCTCAGCTTCAATTAGACAGTATCAAATTTTGTGTGATTGTTACTCTACAGTTGTTACATAACAGTAAATAACGATATATATATATATATATATATATATATATATATATATATATATATATATATATATATATATATATATATAGTCATATTATAATAGCCATTTTATTCCTGTCTCGAATAATCTTAACGTTCTCCGCTCAAGATTCTTATAACTCCTCTCAAAATTGCTCTAGCATTACTTTCTCAGAGTAATTATTGATCCTTTAGCGACAACACGCTCAAGGCACTCCTTTACCGACAATTCTGCTCCATACTACCCAGCTGTAATTTTTCAAGCATTATTTGCTCAGAGGATTTTCAGTTTCCTTATCCTAGTGATATTCGTTCAGGACCTACTGGCGAAAATAGGAAGTTTTATAAGCGTTTGTTAAGCGTTTACGTGAGCGTTTGCGGGAGTTTGTTGAGCGTTTAGAATCGGTCAGTAAAACGTTTAAAAAGCAGAAATTGCAACGCTTTAGCGTTTGAAAGACGTTTGTATTAAGTGTTTTGAAAGTTTGCATAGCATTTTCACAGCGTTTACGAGAGCTTGTTGAGCGTTTGAAAACGGCCAGTAATCCGTTTAAAAAGCGTTTGAAAAGCGGAAATTGCATCGTTTTAGGGTTTGAAAAACGTTTTTTTAGAGTTTGCACAGCGTTTACATGAGCGTCTGCGGGAGTTTGTTGAGCGTTTAGAATCGGTCAGTAAAACGTTTAAAAAGCAGAAATTGCAATGCTTTAGCGTTTAAAAGACGATTGTATTAAGCGTTTTGAAAGTCTGCACAGCATTTTCACAGCGTTTGCACAGCGTTTACGGGAGTTTGTTGAGCGTTTGAAAACAGCCAGTAATCCGTTTGAAAAGTGTTTGAAAAGCGGAAATTGCATCGCTTTAGGTTTGAAAGGCGTTTTTTGAGAGTTTGCACAGCGTTTACATGAGCGTTTGCGAGAGTTTGTTGAGCGTTTACAAACGGTCAGTAAAGCAAACGTTTGTAAAGCGGAAAAAATATATATATATATATTGTGACGTTGCGGCCCGCCGCATCGTGGCAGCGCCCCGCTGCCGTCACAAGGCGCGGAATTTCGCGCCCAGAGACGAACCAGAGAGGCAACGGCAAGATCTCCAGGGGCCGAATTTAATTGCGTTTCCGCAATCTGATCCTTTTTGTTTTTTATTGTAATACGCGCGGCGCCTTACCCAAACCACGGCGAACCCCTCCGCGAGAGTACCAGTAAAGGAAGGGTCCAAGAGGACCAAGGACCGAGGAGGAGTGGCGAAAGCGGAAACGGCAGGGATCACGGGGTGGCGAGAGCAACAAGGCGTGCGGCGCGTAAAGCAGCGACGGACTAGGCCAGGGCCTACAAACTCTTATGGAAGAATAATGACCAGCGTTAGTGGCGCTCTCTGCGATGGGACCCCCGGAAAATAGAAACTACGTTGGTATTACCTACAGCCATGTCGGTAACGTCACGCAATAGAAAAGCATAGAAGAGCACAGCGCGGGGATCCTCTAACTCCTTAACGACAGTTTCGTTTGAACGACAGTTGCGCAGTTTTTTTTCCATATAATATACCTGAGCAACGACATCATAACAATAATGACACTGTCGTTAAGTGTTACAGAATAAATGCGACAAGTGTACACGTACAATTTTGGCAAAAAGCAGTACAAAAACTTCGTAAAATGAAATACGTTGAACAACAAAGTCGCAGGCCTTTACGAAGAAATAAACCAAAATGTCTAAAAAATTGGATATGGATTGGATATGGACGATCCAAGGCAGTATCTATTTGTGGAAAACATTACAACAGTGTGGATTACCAGCATTAAATTTAAAATATATTAATCAGGATATCGTGGTAAATTTTTTCAGCCGAGTTAGAGACCACGGTCATAGGAAAAACAACCCTTCGCCGCATCAATTCAGTGCATCTTTTAAAACGCTACTATACACAAATTTGACTTCTAAGAAATCCCTATCTTTCAATTGTGAGGAGAGTGACGAAGGCACATTATTAGCCTTATTAAAAATGTTTCACGCTGGTGACCTAGCGTCTCTAAACGAAGAAGACAATACAGACGTGGAATATTCTGAACCTGCGATACCAGAAACAACGAACACTGAAATATACGTGAATGCGCAACAAATTTTGAGAAATATAATAAGAAATACAGTAGCAATTGAATGTTTTGAATGCGCAGAATGTGTGAAAAGTGACAGGATTTTGGAAGAAATTAAGAAGAAAGTAAAACTTGCAAAAATACGATTTCCCTACTTCTGCTACACATGCAAAATAAAGAAAAAATTAATACAAATCTTTCACAAAGATAAATCTATTATGAAGACGATACATTGTCCCACTCTGCAGCAAACCTTAGATGAGGAAATAACACAAGAATTTATAATTAAATGGTGCACAATTATTAATAATATTTTAAACAAAAGGGCAGAAATGCAAGAAGAAATAAATTTTATGTTCAACGATGCAAGAAGCATGAGCAATAAATTTAATAAAAAGATTAAATAGAAAATCTGATGTGGAATATGAAAACGACATTTTCGTAAGTATCTTTCTTTATGAGATAAATTTTGCACTGCTAACACTGTATATGGGGCATTCCACGCCAATTCGCAAGGGGTCAAACTTCGACCTTTTTATTTTTGATGGCTGCTCGTTTTTTAACAGGTCTTTACGAGTACTATACCCTTGTAAGATCGTTTCTATAATAAATGTAGCGTTTCCGAAATAGAGCCTGCGCAAAATGAGGACTGCAAAATTTTCAATGAATTTTTTCGCCTATTAGACAATGTCTAAGAAAAAAATTCATTGAACATAAAATACGCTATTTAGATCATAGTTTAAAAAAAAATTACTTCAAATTTTTATGATTTTAAACTAATAAAATAAAAAAACACAAAAATTTGAATATCTCGAAAACCCCATTTTCTATTTTTTTGAAATTTATAGGAAATATTCTAGGGAGTATTAGAAAAATTTTAAGACTGGTCCGAAGTTGCGCAGAATTTTTGGGAATTTTTTATAAATTTTTTTGTGAGGCAGTAGTAATATTTGACTCACAAAAGTGTAGTTAAAAACGGGTTTTAGACAATTCTGATTCGATTTAGATGTACTTTTTTTTAGTGATTAACGTTACTATCATGAAGATCTCGGCATAGCACACAACAATTGCGATCAACAGTGTGGAAAAGGCGAAAAAAATAGATTTATGAGGAAATTTAATTCAATAAGTACATTTATTTAAGAACATATTATTTATTATTTTGTGCTTAGTATAATTATTCGAAAATGAGTAATCTTTAACAATTAATTTATAATTTTTACTTGGTATGACGCAGTGGACACGTTGAGTCTGAGGTATTCTTTTCGTTTAATCGTCCTGTCAAAAATTCGGCAGCAATTTCATAATGCTTTTTGTTCCAATGAGGACTGCAAAACTTTTGCAATTTCCCAATACGTCAAGTATTGGGGCAAGAAAAATTATGAAATCGCCGCCGAATTTTTGACAGGTCGGTACGATCAAACAAAAAGAACGAAAAGAATACCTAGACTCAACGTGTCCACTGCGTCATACCAAATAAAAATTATAAATTAATTGTTAAAGATTACTCATTTTTGAATAATTATACTGAGCATAAAATAATAAATAATATGTTCTTAAATAAATATACTTATTGAATTAAATTTTCTCATAAATCTATTTTTTTTTTGCCTTTTCCACACTGTTGATCGCAATTGTGTGCTATGCCGAGATCTTCATCATAGTAACGTCAATCATTAAAAAAAAGTACATCTAAATTGATTCAGAATTGTCTGAAACCCATTTTTAACTACACTTTTGTGAGTCAAATATTACTACTGCTTCACAAAAAAATTTATAAAAAATTCCAAAAAATTCTGCGCAACTTCGGACCAGTCTTAACATTTTTCTAATACTCCCTAGAATATTTCCTATTTCAAAAAAATAGAAAATGGGGTTTTCGAGATATTCAAATTTTTGTGTGTTTTTTTACTTTATTAGTTTAAAATCATTATTATAAAAATTTAGAGTAATTTTTTTTTAAACTATGATCTAAATAGCGTATTTTATGTTCAATGAATTTTTTTCTTAAACGCTGTCTAATAGGCGAAAAAATTTATTGAAAATTTTGCAGTCCTCATTTTGCGCAGGCTCCATTTCGGAAACGCTACATTTATTATAGAAACACTCTTACAGGGGTATAGTACTCGTAAAGACCTGTTAAGAAACGAGCAGCCATAAAAAATAAAAAGGTCGAAGTTTGACCCCTTGCGAATTGGCGTGGAATGCCCCATATGTACTAATTATTCATTGTCATTTATTTTGCAGACCGACAAATTGGGCTAAATCTCCTGATGGGAGCATTTACTGCAAAATATTTATAGTGAATTTGGACGTTTGTACTAGTGCACACTGAGTGCACACTAAAGCTTGTTTATAATATCTGTTCTTATATTAAAGGTCGCTTAAATACATGTTTAAAAACTTTTTAGCCAATAAAACTGTATGGATGCTGTACAGATCATTTTACTGGCTAAGAAGTATTTCAAAAAGTATTTAAGATGATCTGTGAAT
>JASTWK010001887.1:0-22711 GCA_030770225.1 Temnothorax unifasciatus | reverse complement strand
TCTAAATTAGGCTCATCTAAAGCAACATATATGCGATTATTTGGCTAGTAATTAATTACTGATTTCGAGTATTAAAAGTACTTTTAGCATACTTGACGAGCTAGCCAATTACAGAATTTAGCGAATTTCGGTTTCACCTAACACAGAACTTTACATTCCCTATACATTGTTATTTGTTTTTATACTTTGTCCGTTCCTGACAATTCGCGCAGTCACTTGACATCAGTAACACGAGCCAGAGCATTACATCGCACTTTGAAAGATTCTGACGGTTATAAGTGAGTCTCAATATATCTTAGATTAGCGACATTTTATTCACATATAACCTTTTTCAGACCACTAATTTTTATACCCCGACTACACTAACATGACTAAAAAACGAAGCAACTATTTTATGGACCGGACCCGATTTATTCTCGCCTCCGAACGAGGAATCAATTATGTCATTTCACTCGCTGACGACCTCCGTTTTTTACCACTGACTTCATAGATGCAACGACATTATCCCTGTATGTATTTGTTAAGCCTTCAAAATGTGGTGTGGCTCTATAGATTAAGAAACATTTATATAGATAGTTAGTATTATATTGCGATTTTTCTACGGCTGAAGAAGACTCGGTGAAGTCGAAACGTTCCGTTACTTAATTTTATGTGATCAATAATTATTTAATTAAATTAACATCCATCTTTGCTCGATTACTGGCCTTTCCCTTAATTTATTAAAAGTACTGTTTTTAGTGATTTTAATACTCAAAATTAGTAATTAATTACTAGTCAAATAATCACTTATAGTATTAAATTTCTATAAGGGATAAGTTCTAATGTTTTTATATTATTATTTTTACAGATGACCTATCGGCGACAACTAATATTGATACATTCGACAGGATAATATTTTTGACTGTATTAGCAATAATTTTCATATGCTCTTTAATTATACATTACTTACTACAGTACAGGTAAACATATCTTACAATTAAGTTTAAATTAATTTATTCTTGTATACATATACGTATACGTACGTACGTATGTACGAAGAACTTCAACAGTTAGGTCTGGCATGCAAAACGCAAATTGTGAGTATTATTTATATGACAATATAGTTCATATTAATGATTTGGAATTACGAGAGATAATCTCTCAGAGAATGTAAATTTATATATGTAAATTTATATATATATATATATATATATATATATATATATATATAGATATATATATATATATATACATATATATATATATATATATATATATATATATATATATATATATATGACGTGAGTAATATTGGGATAAATATAGTCGAATTTTACGGGAATAAGCGCGCATTATGTTTACTTCTAATGTAAATAAAACATTAATTAAATATATGTAGTTCACTTTATGCGTTGTCCGTTGCTATTAGCAATCATTAAATTTGTAAGAAAAAGAAACATATATATATACATATATATATATGTGTGTTTGCATATATGTTTACTCCATATTACAGCTCCTCCTTCGTGGATTCAGTTCAGCGAATTTTTATTTGGTCGAATGTCGTCTTTACAATCTTATGAAAGGTCTCAACACGTTAAGATTTTACAACCAACAAAGCAATCGACAGCTAAGGTGCATCATCAAGGGAAGTCGAGTAATAATTCTGCGAAAAATCAATCCAACTGTAGTATATGCAAAGGAAAGCATTACGCTTCAACATGCCCTCAATACAATCATAAAACGGTAGAGCAAAAATTAGCGATCATCAAAAAACATAAACTCTGTTTCAACTGTTTAAAGGCACATCGTGCTTCGATGTGCAGAGTCACTAAGCGGTGTCAGAAGTGTGGACACAAACACCACACTACTATTCATCAGCCAAATCACTCTAAAACAAAGGACAAGGAAAATTCGATTAAAAAAGAATCGTCCTCAAATACTTCGCAAATCAAAAGTTCTACATTCTTCTAGCAATAGATCGGTAGGATCCTCAATTCTGTTAGCCACAGCTCAGGTCGTGGTTGTTTCGTCATCAGATCAGACAATGAAAGTAAGAGCTCTAATTGATCAAGATTCTGAGGTATCAATTATTATAGAGAGAGTTATGCGACGCGACTGCACGACACGTGCAGATATGGATGATGTGTACGCAGCCGTTGACATATGTGCGCCAGTATAATACTCGCAATATTTGACAAATAGTTTACAATAGTGTACAAGCCAGCCTGACTGACTAGGTATTCGACCCGAATGTTTAAATAGAAACATCAAATAAATTTTTAATAATAACGGAAACGCAAATTATTACTTGTTCCAAGATAACGGTACTAAAGCGATTATTCAGTTAAACGTAATTTAAAATCTAAATTTGTATCTTTGGACCACAATCACAATGTGTGTGACTTAAAGATCAGTATTTGATTACCATTAATTCACAAATTACTACCCTCTCTCCTTAAATAGTTTTTTTAACATTTTCACCAGTTTAATCCAAGGTTTCATTCGTCTCCAATTCGGAGACAATATAAAATTATATAGTCTAGGTAACAATAAATCCAAGGATATTTTGTACTGCATATCTGTTTTTTTTTTATTGTTAAAATAAAATATGGTAATGACAAATGATTCTTTATTAACTTCTCCAACACGGAGGTACTTCCTTCAGAGATGACTAAACTCCTCCAATTTGGCTATAATTTTTGCCTCCCCACGAACTTGAACCAAAAAGAACTGCCATGCACGAATTCATAAAAAATATTGAAAGCAACACCAAATGCCGTAATATTGTCAATGTAATAAAAATATAGTTTTAAATTAAACAAATTAGTAGCTGATGCTAAAACTTCAAACATGGACACAAAAGCTGAAATAAAAGAAACAAAAAAAACAATACACAGCAGAAATTAAACGTCTAGCTCCAAGATACCGTGGAAAATTCGAAAATTTCGATCCGGCTAAGGCTGGTAAGAAAAAAACTCCAGCAACTCCAAAAACACTCGGGCCTAAATCGCCACTGTTAACACCAGGTTTGGATAAGGCAGCAACACTTACGAAACAACGTAACGAACTGATACTGGCAGAATTGATTTTCGATGTTACTGTGATGGAAATAAAACTTAGAGCAGAGTTTTCAACCTCGTTCGCACATTTACCTTATATAGCGGAAGAAACGCATCATCAGTGTCAGACAGACGAGAGGCAGATGGATAGGAAATAAGGACGCGAAGCTTTGTCAATTGAGGAAAAACGATCAGAAAAGCAGTCGAGGACATTTTGAGTTTAACGTTCCACAACCCATCCATGCGTACTTATCTCAGATAGGATCGTATAAAGAACAAATGGGATGCGTTCCGAAATACTCAACTGCACAACCTTTCTGTCGGCGAGTATACATACGATAAGTTTGTAGCCAAACAGGAAAATTACATACAACTTCGTTATCCGAAAATAAGCCAAAGTAATTTTATTTTTGAAAAATATATACATGCGCATTATGACAGCAACTAGATATTACTAGCAACAGCACAATAACCATATGTATAATAAAAACAGACACACGCAGGTTAAGATGTGATTTTTATTCTGAAAAAGTTGACACAACCTGACGCTATATGTTGTAAAATTTACGTCGCATTTTCTTCCACAAATGTATCCTAATGAAAAATATTCCAAGGATGTAAAGTGCATGAGACAATACTTTATGAAAATTATAGAGGGGAATAACGTACCATCTAATACTATTTAAAAAATTATGTAAGATATGCGTTACCTTCGGTCACGGCGTATACATACGTCAGATACGCATTAGAGTCACGCGGTAGATAAATCATCCGCAGAGTTCGGCATCGTCGATATTTTCAGTAATATTTTTGCTTTGATTAACGATTACTTGGATAATCAGTAATTAAAATCAAAATTTTTTAATTACTTGATTAATCAATAATTAAAATAAAAAAGGTTTTAATTACTTTATTAATTATCAATCAAAATTAAAAATTTTTTAGTTACTTGATTAATCAGTAATCAGAATAAAATAATTTTAATTACTTGATCAATCAGTAATCAGACCTAAACATTTTTCAATTAGGCACTATTCAGTAATCAGGGTTAGATATTTCTTGATTTTTTTTAGTTAATTAATAATCCACGTAAAGCAGCACATTACACACAGAAGAAAAAGAATAAATTCAGAATTAGAACTTCTTATGGCTGATGAAAAATAATTCAATTAATAAAATAGTTTCTCCGTTTTAATGATCTGGATAAAAAAGTCCGTTTGTTTAAAATATATTTTTGCAGAATTAAGTGATTGTTTCTCTTAGTGCACTATTCAAAGTAAACAGTGACTGGTATATATAATAGTATATTGTGATACAAGTGCGCGAAGTTGGCTATTGCTCACGAGTGCGCGGAGCGCACGAGTGAACAATAGCCAACTACGCACGCACTTGTATCACATACTATTTTGTATTACAAGTGCGCTTAAAAGTGCCCTTTATTTGACGGATTTCTGTGCGAGAAATAGCCTATTTCTCACGGTAAGCCAATTACTTCACGGAAATGTCGTTTCCACGGGCCGTTGATACACGAGTGCGCGTAGCGCACGAGTGTGACAGATTGTTGTAAGGTTAGCTTTGGTTACGAATTAGCTTCGTCTGCTGGGAGATGGCGTTACGTTAGAGTGCAGTCCGGATAACTAATACCGGACATCGGGCATGTTTCATTGCTTGCGGGTGGCGCTCATGCCCGTGGGCAATACATTGCCCACGCTCGAGCAACCAATCACATGCCCGTATTTCCATTACCGTACCGTTTTGCTTCCTTTACTGCATTGATGACGTCACGGCCCGTGGAAACGACATTTCCGTGAAGTAATTGGCTTACCGTGAGAAATAGGCTATTTCTCGCACAGAAATCCGTCAAATAAAGGGCACTTTTCCGCGCACATGTGATACAAAGAAATATTATAAAATTGATAAGAATTAGATATCAATATCTCTTAAACAAAGCGTTTATGGGCATACCTTCAGAAAAAAATTTTTTCCTTGTTTTGAGATCCTAAATTCATATTTTAAGTTACGATATTTAACTCTGAAACACCCTGTATACATAATTCAGAGCAGATAAATAAAAAATAAATTCTTTCTCGTCTATTAATAAATAAAAGACTTTTATCTTTTAAAGCTGTATAGCAATGTTTATTGTACGCAATTGCAATTAATGTTTACACGAATTATGTTGATAAGAGTTGTTAGGAATATTATTCAAAAATTTCAATAAACAAAAATTGGTCTTAAAATCGCAAGTGAGAATTTACTTCAGTAAACTCATGTAGTTCTCAAGTCACAATGCAAAAATAGTGAATATACTTTTGTTATTATCTAGTATAATTTATTAGTAGCAGCACTACTAACTATAACTAATTATAATAAAAATCATATGCGTCTATTCTAACGGTACTAGCCAAATAAAATACCAAAAGCGTTTATTCAGACAGTACTGATTATAATAAAAGTCAGATGCGTCCATTTGAATGTCATGTCACCTGAATATCATGTCACTTTCTATAGTTGACGTTCTGATTCATCGAGTTACATTTGTTGCTTTTAATTTTAGGAAGTCTGGCAGGGGCCATGGAAGAGGATGGACGTGCCTCTATGTGCTCAGTACTTATGTGTTATAAGTGCCTCCCAAATCATACTTTTCTTAAGAAATTTTTCTACACAGCGTTTCTCGCTGAGTTTCTGAGACGATTGGTGTATTAATTATTACGGATACTGTCAAGATTATTGAGATATTAACATTTATGTAATTCATATGACATGGCTGTGCGGAATCGAGGCGCCGCGTGGCGTTTTGGAGACTTGAATATACTATCAATCCGAATCGTATCGCCAATAATCGGCTATTGTGGTGTTTCCTCGTGCTTGTGCACACCATGCCTTGTATATATTATCTAAGATTCATGAGAATTTTAGCTGAAATTTGTTAAATCGATTCTCGTGTCACGCTCATGCGGGACAGGATGGCCGTCCTATGCTACAATGAGAGGAGATCGATTATGGGACTTTAAGTAACGAAGAAAGGACGAGGATGTATTCATGCCTTTGGACTACATAGATGTTATTCTATTTAATCTAAGCAGGCTGGTATATGTATTATGACGATTTTGGTGAGTTGCCTGTACTCATGTGACGTACGCGTTTGATTTGTTTGTCTGTCTTTCAACTCTCGAAACGGCACGGCTCTGACTGGCATATATGGCCTGTGTATAATTTGTATCTATTTGAATTCATCTTCGAACACGAAAATGGCTGACTTTGCTACGCGTCGCGCGTTTGGATTATGGCGGCTGGCCGCCTGGGTCTTCTATCGTACATCTGGGTGTGGCATGGCGACCATTTTGCGATCATCGACGCGACGATTCTTGCCTCGTAAAAGTAATCGTGAGTGCTCGTGGAGTTTGACTGGCATCAATGGCCGTAACTGTCAAAATTTTGTTCATCACGGTGAATGTCCGACTCTTTTGCATATTGACGGGACATGTGTGTGGGGCGGACAGTGTCCTGATCGCGTGCTTGCCCTTTGTGTGAGCAGGTATGCGTGATGCGTATGAGGGTCGGCGGCTTCGTCGGGACGATACCCTCCTCGGCCTTCAGGCGCTGGAAAGCATATTGTCATTGGCCATCGAGTGTGACAAGCGCGAAAAATTTGATAAAGCACTAAATTTTGCATTTAATGACTGCCCAGCAAATTATGCTTATACAATATTTGAAAATTTAAATGCATGGGAGGAGAAGCGCTCTAAAGCGATAAAAAAATACAAAAAGAACAAAAAAAAAGATGCTGGATGATATTTTTCAGGTATCTTTGGTTTGTACTACGCATCAAAATGAAGTACTCAAAAAAAAAATTTAGTCAAGCATTGAATTTTGCAATTAATGACTATTCACCAAATTATGCCTATGCAATATTCGGAAATTTAAACTCATAAGAGGAAATACGTTCAGCAGCAATCAAAGAGTATAAAAACTTGCACGGCAATATCTTAGGGAAAGTTCTTAGGGATTACGTGGCTTAAATCAACGGTTACGATCAGAATAAATCAGCCTTAACAACAAATTAAATTTTTATTTAATAAGCAAATTGATAATTAATCACAAAAAAATACTAATTACGTAAAAATTAATATTCAAGCAAAAATGAATAACTCATTGCTTAAAAAATTAATAATTTGTCAGAGAAAAATGTCTAATTACATAAAATAACTATATAACCAAAAATACCGTAATAAATACGGTTACGAGATACATATATCATTGATAGATCTATACGAATTAACGATAAGTGCAAATATTCACGATGGAGAGCAGTAATGCACTCGTTGTAAACTATTTAATGTTTATTCTAACATATGTGTCTAACGTGTTTATGTGTACATGAGAAAATATGCTGTATCGAATAAATGAGCTAAATAATCTCTAAACTAGTTTTTCCCAACAATTAACGGCTTCGCTAATTAAATTTCGTGGATTGGCCTGATGAAGTATTTAGCAATCAACCTTTTTACCGCACGCCATTGAGTAAATTATGACGGCGACGATGTCCGTTCGGTCTCGCCAGCCGAACAGGAGCGCGCTGTCACTTTCTACTGAATTCTAACGCTGTCGCCCCGCCCCGCTCCGGCGAAGGCGACATCCCGGACGTTCCCCTCGGCCGAGCTACCGTCTGGACAGGGGACGTGACTATGTCACGTCATAAAATATAAAAAATTGCCTATATTAAATTTGGAAGCCGTTCCCACTCTTGTTCATATTATTCCTAATATCTCCGAAAAAGCAAAAAAAAAATATGCTGAATTAACAACAATTTACTAGAAATCATACATCAGCTTTTAAAACTCTTGTTTCTGTTGCAAAAGAAAACAAAAAATTATAATTAGTTTAATATTTATATCATAAATAATATAAGGCGTAATTGCCCCCCTATGCGCTCTTTTATATTTTAAAATTTCACATGACTGGAGGTTAATTTACGCTAAAAATAATTTCAGACTTACAAGAAAAATAATATACTTGATTAAACTTGTTTATCTGATTCCTTTTTGTCAATCATTTGTAAAAGCTCAATTATGCAAAGAGATTTAAATACAAGATTGAAGGAATGCAAGACGAACCTGAGAGACCAATGCGAGATTCAACCTAACCTGTATCACAAGATAAAAAACACATTCAAATATTGTATAGTTCGTCATATTGGGTGTGTAGTTATTATGATACAAAAAATATATTTGTATGTAATTCCTTAAATAATAAAACATTGCATAAAGATCACAAGCGATTCTTAGAAAGATTATTTCCAACATATAACTTTAAAAAACATCCCGTCAAATTTCCTACTGTGCAACGTCAACCAAACAGTAGCGATTGTGGTGTTTTTGCTATAGCTTTTACTACTTCATTGTTATTCAATATTATACCTGACAAAGTAAAGTATGAACATAAGTTTATGCGTTCACATTTAATACAAATTTTGGAAAATAATGTTATTGAACATTTTCCTCAGGATTTGCAATGTGCTAATCCCCAAAAAGTACTTCCATTAGCAGTGATAAGAGATAGAGAGGCTAAAGACTGCTCAACGTATGAGAAGACATTTTGAAAGTAATTACGCTAAAGAATGTTAGGCAGAAAAACAGGATTTAGAAAATCGCGCTACAAAGCAGCAACGATGCAAACAGTATTTACCAAATAATCGTGCTCAAGATTCACAATGTGCTATTTCTCAAAGAGTATTTCCATTAGCGATAAAAAAGCGACAGAAACTGAAGCTAAAAGTGCAAAGACACATTTTGAAAGTAATTATGCTACAAAATCTCGTGCAGAGCAACAGGATTTAAACAATCGTGCTATTATAAAGCGACAGCAATCCAAAAAAAAATTAGAAAAGAAAGTAGTTTTAAAGCCTAAAGAAAAAAATAGAATTATTCGAGACCAATGGATTACGCAAGGGTCCGGCAGGTCATGAAGCAAGTCTAATCATGCGAGCGAGAGAGGCAACACCAGGTCGAGGTGATCAAAGACCTGCAAGTGCCAAACCCATCCGGTGACGGAGATATTGCTCTAGTCACACTGCTCACCTCGATAGGGTGGACAGCTAGTGACGAAGAGACCCTACAGCCGTTCCGGCTGCTAATGGAATTCGGCCCCGCCGGCACGAGCGTGTAGGTCGACCCAATGGAACGGGAAAACGCCATACAACTGGCGCCCAAGGCCGAGGTGGTAGATTTGGAGGAGAACGAGTCCGAGAAAGCGTTGACAGAGGGACCGCCCACTGAATCGACGGAAGGATCCGTTAAAGATAACATCGCGAGAGGTGACCCGGATACGCACTCGCAAACAAGCGAGGCCGCCAACCCCGGGGACCACCATCGAACTCAAGAAGGTCCAACACGAGGACCGTAACGTACCACCGACATGTACGGGCCTCTACGCCATTAAGATGGAAGAAGTTTCCAAGGCAGAGACGATCGTCATCCCGCCCGGGACGGATTCCGCTCTAGGGACCAAGGATGGGAAGGGCACGGAAGACACACCCCTCTAGGGGTGAGCGAGCGCAGAGCCGCGAAGAGAGCCAACAAGCGCAACAAGAAGATCCGAGAAACCGAGCGGAAGGAGCGACGAAAGAGGAGATGCGAAGAAGAGAAACAGCGCAAGAACAGGCATCGTTCAAAGGCGAAGCATGCGGAGCGCAAAAAGACAAAGGGGAGTTTGACGTCAGACGAGACCGCGAACGCCAACAAACTGATGTGGAGATTACGACCACACCCTTCGGGGTGTGGCCGAATTCGCTGCGCCGCCCGAAGCAAGGTTCCCCCGAGTGCTACTCCGCCGAGTATCCGCGCCCGAGGTCCTTCCTTTTGTACGCGTTGTGTGCTCGCGAGGTCGCGAGATCTTGGTCAGCCGGAGAAAGCCTAAATACAGAAGATCAACGTGCGTGAAACATATATTTCTCTACGCATCGCACTGATATAAATAATTTGACTTGGAAAATAAATTGACAATGGAAAATATTGGGACAAAAAAAATTCCCAAGATTGAAAAAAAAACCACACGAGCATTAAAGGAGACTTCAATAAATATTCGCAAAAGTACTCGAATAAAAGAAAAAAATGTGACGGAAAAGCAGACTGATAAAAATGACCAAAATTTGACCAAAAACTCAAAACATGCAACAAATGACAAAGAAAATAAAGGATTTCACACTTACAAAAATTACACAGAAAAAGATTTAAGATTAGCTTTAGAAGAAATAAGAAACGGTAAAGCCGTAGCTGATGTGATTCGTAAATATAAAATCGTAGAAAAAAGAAAAAATTATTTTGTTACAATTGTTCGAAAAATTTATAAGGAAAAAAAAAAATCCGTCCCTGCTACTGATAAAGGAAATAATGAGAAATAATCCAGGCTGCACAGAATCTTCTTCAGTCAACACATAATAATATAAAAAGAAATTAAATTATAAATATTAAAATAAATAAAAATAGATAACGGTCTATTATAATTGCAGATACTATTGCCCGCAGAAGAGTCAGTGGAGTCAGAAGAAAGTAATTGTACGGCCAAGTTAAAGCCAAGTTATGTTAACAACATAAAAAGAAAATTGTATAAACCTTGGGAAAAAAAAGAAAAAATTAATTTGTTACAATTGTTCGAAAAATTTATAAAGAAAAAAAAAGTTCCATCCCTGCTACTGATAAAGGAAATAATGAGAAATAATCCAGGCTGCACAGAATCTTCTTCAGTCAACACATAATAATATAAAAAGAAATTAAATTATAAATATTAAAATAAATAAAAATAGATAACGGTCTATTATAATTGCAGATACTATTGCCCGCAGAAGAGTCAGTGGAGTCAGAAGAAGGTAATTGTACGGCCAAGTTAAAGCAAAGTTATGTTAACAACATAAAAAGAAAATTGTATAAACCTTGGGAAAAAAAGAAAAAATTAATTTGTTACAATTGTTCGAAAAATTTATAAAGAAAAAAAAAGTTCCGTCCCTGCTACTGATAAAGGAAATAATGAGAAATAATCCAGGCTGCACAGAATCTTCTTCAGTCAACACATAATAATATTAAAAAAAAATTAAATTATAAATATTAAAATAAATAAAAATAGATAACGGTCTATTATAATTGCAGATACTATTGCCCGCAGAAGAGTCAGTGGAGTCAGAAGAAAGTAATTGTACGGCCAAGTTAAAGCCAAGTTATGTTAACAACATAAAAAGAAAATTGTATAAACCTTGGGAGAAAAAAAAAATTAATTTGTTACAATTGTTCGAAAAATTTATAAGGAAAAAAAAGTTCCGTCCCTGCTACTGATAAAGGAAATAATGAGAAATAATCCAAGCTGCACAGAATCTTCTTCAGTCAACACATAATAATATAAAAAAAATTAAATTATAAATATTAAAATAAATAAAAATAGATAACGGTCTATTATAATTGCAGATACTATTGCCTAGGGGTGAGCGAGCGCAGAGCCGCGAAGAGAGCCAACAAGCGCAACAAGAAGATCCGAGAGACCGAGCGGAGGGAGCGACGAAAGAGGAGATGCGAAGAAGAGAAACAGCGCAAGAAAAGGCATCGTTCAAAGGCGAAGCATGCAGAGCGCAAAAAGACAAAGGGGAGTTTGACGTCAGACGAGACCGCGAACGCCAACAAACTGATGTGGAGATTACGACCACACCCTTCGGGGTGTGGCCGAATTCGCTGCGCCGCCCGAAGCAAGGTTCCCCCGAGTGCTACTCCGCCGATTATCCGCGCCCGAGATAGTCCCGGCCCCAGTGGCCCACGCCACGGCCACATCGGCCGAGCCACCGGTTGTGCCAAAAGCCGTACCCGAGGTCCAGCAGGGGGCATCAGAAGCGATGCCGCCGTTGCCGATGGTTTCGGCCCTGAGTTTGCCGATCCTAGCCCCAACGCCGCCACCGCTGGACGTTGAGATAATGACCGCCATGGGTCGTACCCACCAGGTCGACCCGGACGAACAACCTTCGGACGACTTTATGAGTCCGTCCAGCGGGGACGAAAACAACGACGAAACGTGACAACCCGGGGCGTAAAGCGGGTGACACGGATGAGGAATCCGAGGCGACGCGACGCACAGAAAGACGTTTAGTTCCGTTTCGCTATGTTCATCGTTTTGTTTTCTTTTTTGGTGTTCTCTTCAATCTTATTAACTTGCGTCGACAAAGACAATTTTGATTTTGGTTTTCTTTGCCCCGAGATTAAATTAAGATAGTGGAGTTTACTCTTGATACGAGTAAAACGCTGGTTCGACGACGTTGACGAGATACTAGGCACAATCGACTGTAAATGGACGACCCGGAAAACGACGAGCACTGGATGTCACTGGTAGATATATTGTAAAACATCCCTTTAAGCTAAATCCAAAGAGACTCAAGAACTCAAGTTCTAAGACTTTTCAGTTAATTACTAGTTTGTCTAACAGATTTAAATCAAATTTAAATTATTCAAAGGCCTACTCGGATTTCATGACCGAGTACAAGCAATTGAATCATATAGAGTACCATTTTCACAAACTGAACCCTCTTTAGCATACTATCTTCCACACCACGGAGTGTTGAGAGAGCAAAGTTTAACGACTAAATTAAGAGTTGTTTTTAACGGATCGAATCCTACGATTACTGACATATCATTAAACGACTTATTGCATACCGGAGCTAAATTGCAGACTGATTTGTTTGACGTACTTCTTTGGTTTCGACTCTTTCTTTACGTTTTTATAGCAAATATAGAAAAGATGTTCCGACAAATCAAGGTAAATCCCGAAGATTGAAACTTTCAACGAATTTTTTGATTGGATTCACTTCTGCAGATTATTATTTTTGTTCTAACAACTGTCACTTACGGTTTAGTATGCGCGGTATTAGGTAGAAGTAAGTCTGACAGCAAAGCGGACGGTAAACAGCGTAAATTAGAGATAGGTAAAACAGTGACATTTAGGAATGAAAAGGAAGTAAAACACAGTATAAGTACAATTACAGATAAAATAAAGGAAATAAAGGAACAGATTTCCAAGGAGGTAGGTAAAATAGAGGAAGTAAAAGAAAGTTTTTGCGCAATACGTTGAGGAAAGGAAAGGTAAGGAGGGTCAAGATGATGAGAGATTAAAGGAAATTAAAAGAAAATTGATTGATTTGGAAAATAGATAGATAGGTTGGCTGGAGCGCTGCGAGAGAGGTGAAGATAGGGAAAACGATACGGAGATTGGAAGTGAAAGCGAAGGTCGAAGAAGTGCTAGCGAGAGCAGATATTCCATAAATAGAAGTAGATGGGGAAGTAGCTATGCAGTATCTACTGTAAGCGACGATAGGTTAAGCGTCAGAGAGGTAGGTAAGCTTAAGATATGGATGAAAGATAAAAAAAAAGGAAGATAGAAAGAATAATGTCATAGTCAAAGGAATAAATTTGGAACAGGAAAGGGACTGGAAGGCGTGGGCGCAGAAATTTTTATCAAAAAAACAGTAGAATGGGTCCAAAATAAGGCGATTGGGAAGGTGAATATACATTTATAGGCGCAAGGGATAGCTCACAATTTTTAGAATTAATTTTTCAAATCTTAGCTCTCCTTTATTTCAGTCATGAAATATAGAATAATGTGTATATATTCTTATTGTTAGCTACGTATAATGTAATTTATAGTAAGTAGTTTAATTATATCCAATTAAAAAAAAATTAAGTTTAACTCGCGATAGCAAAAATTTTATTTTTTGTTAAATGTCATTTAATTTGTAACATTATACTTTTCAAAATGTAAGTTATCATGTTTAATTCCGTATTCGTATTTCTATTCGTATATTGTTTTCCTGCCATTTAATTTGTGACATTATAATTTTCAAAATATTAAGTTATTATGTTTAGTTCCTGCCTGCTAGTATTTTTATTGTGCGTACCTATTCGCATATTCCTACCTTATACCCGTATTTATATTTACTACAAAATGTAAAGTAAAATCGCGGATACAACGAATACATAATCGTGTCCGTAATTGTATATTGGTTGAATCCATCAGCGGGATCACCTAATCGCAATTATGCAAAATATGGGAAATAAGCAATAATTTGTTTAATTAGTTTTTTATCGTAACGCAATATCACGTAATTGCTTACTATGTCTCATTGTCAGAAGTATGCACCTACCTTACACTTTCATTTTGATTAAGGGGTAACGCCACTCTAGAATTTTCAAAAAATCGTTTTTTTTTTATTTGCTTAAACGATGCTTTAAGGTCTTAGAAATAAGGTACACTTGGTTTCAAATCTCGGAAAAATCTCTATTATCCCTTTTTCGTAATCCGTCTGCCGGCGCGGAATGCATCTGTGAATGTGTATCTGAAACTTTAAACGCGTTTTTCTCGAAATCGCTTTTTTAAAGTCGGGCGGAATCAGAATTCGAACACCTTTTATCCGATTGACTTGAAATTTTGAGTAAAACTTTACAATAACATTATCTTTAGAAGTACGTAGGGATTTTGCGATAAGTTGAACAAAACTTTTTTTATAAACAATTTTGTGCGACATTTTTTAGCGAAAAATGAAGCACTTTTTTCCAACATGCACCATTCTTACAAAAAATGATATTTCGCAATTCCCCTACGTACTTCTATAGAAAATCTTATATATTTTTCAAAAATCTTTGAATTTTTGTTCCAGTTCAGAAATTATAGGAGCTTCGATTCCGCCCGTTGGACGCCTTTCGCAAAAAGGCACTTTGGATCAATGGCTCTGGCGCCGCCATTTTGTCAATAAATAATTAATAAAAAAAAATTTTTTATACTTTAATATATAGATAATAAATAGAATTAAACCAATTTTCATTTATGATTATTGTATTTCTGAAAAAATTTATCAAAAATTGGCTTTTTTTTGGGACTCTAGAATGGCGTTACCCCTTAATATAAACCTTACCTTACGTGATGTGTAATTTCTGCAGTTTTTTCTGGCCAAATCCATTCTGTGGCTGTAGGTATATATCAGCAAAAGAATGAGAAGATACAAACTTCTCCTTCGCGAAATGCCGGCTGCATTAACAGCGCCGACAAACGATTATAATGGTCGTTACGATCGTTAACATAAGCGCGTTAATAATATAAAAAAAGATAAATAATCACGTTCGCTAAAAAAATATTAATTATAAAATCATCGAAATTATATCTTGATCGCGAATATCTGAATTTGAATATTACACCCCAAAAAAATATCCTACTGATAAGTGGGGAATTCCTCTTAGCATTTCCTCTAAGCAAAAAAATCTTACATAAAACATTTTTTTTTTTTTTTAGTAATACGCATTACTTTATAAAAGAGTGGATGCGTGAACTATAATCAAGAATAAAATCCTCTACAGCAAATTCTACTATAGTAATCCGAATAGCCTCTTAAAATAAGAGGATATGCTATAGACATTTGCGGCGTTTGTTAAAAGACGATCGTCTTATTAGCTACGCGATGCGTACGCCACTACACGATCATGCACGACGCGATATCGCCATGAGCAGGAAGTGCGCGTTCCTCTCCTTTTTCTCCTTGCTTTTTTCATCGAACAGATTTTATTGAATGTTACGCGTGTCATCTCTCGTCGGTATTTACCGCACGTCTCTCTCGCGTGACCGCTTAACGGAAGTATCGGTGAATTGTGTGCATAATATTGAAGTATTTAGTGCTAATTAGTGTTCTTCATTATGAACGAGGTAAAGCAGTTTTTGATGAAATTACATTTAGGCGACCACTGGCCTGCATTTGAGAGTATTTTTTTCTATTCTAGTATAAAGTTATAAACTAGATGTATAATGAGATGCAAATCGTTGCATGGTTATTAAAGTAATATGGACTGCACAATACGAACAAAAAATGTTTTCTAAAATAGAGTTTTTACGAGAGTTAAGTTCTATTTCGGTTTTTTTTTTCGTTATTGGCTTTCTGGCTTTGAACTTCTTTATAATTAATATTACAAGATGCTTTTGTGTTTAGGGGATGCAATAACTATAATAGTTTCTTAATAACAAAAATTGTTTCTTTATTTCTTATGAGCGAATATATTTTATTATAGATCGATGAATTTGGAAACTGTAACTTGCCAGTTATCGATGTTAATACAAATAATAATTGTCTTAATATTGTGAAAGCTCCTTTACATCAATTAGATAATATAGTGAATATATGCGTATATACACTAAGAAAAAAATATTTAGATGTAAAAAAATATTTATTTAGATTGCTGCCAATAGCATATTTATTTAATATAATACACATATTGATTTAGGATTAAATATTTATATTTAAATGAAGTAAAAACATGTAATTCTAAATCAATATGTGTAAAACATGTAATTCTAAATCAATATCATATATTAAGTAAATAAGCTATTGGCAGCAATCTAAATAAATATTTTCTTTAATCTAAATATTTTTAAACATTTCAATTTTTAAGGTATAAAACTAGCAGGTAACTAAATTCTTGTATTTATGATATTTAATATTAACATTGCAGGAAATATCTAAACAGAGAAGTAGTGATCTCGAATCAGCATCTGATTTAGGAGTAAATAGTGTGAGTGATTGTAAAGTAGTTCCTCCAACTGTTCAAAACGGAAGAAAAAGACAGCCATTGTCAGACTTACAAAAAACAAAGCAATGTCCTAAAAGACTTGCATTGTGGTTCACAAGAACACAATTTGAAGAGCTAGTAAGCAAACTATAAGCAATATATTAAATTATTGCAATTTATGTTGTTACGAAAAGAAATTTGCTAATCCATCTTTTATGACGTACATAAATTGAAGAATTGTTACATTAATGCAATTATCTAAAGTATCGTATTTGCAGTTTTTTTAATGTAAGATTTCTTTAATATAACAAAGTTGTTAAAAATCGTCAACGTTAAATGTAGCTGTCTCATATTTTTTAGTTAAAAAAATATTGATCTTTATAAGTGGCAAATATAAAACTTATAATTAAATGACTAAATTTAGCGCTAAAAGTGCCCCGATAGTTATATATTGTGTATTTTATACTTATGTCTGATTTATATTTTTATAATATATATATTTTTCAGAATATTGAGCAGAAAATAAAAGAGCATTTAAAGGGTGATATAATGTACTGTTTTAATTTATTATAAAATAATGGTATCTTAAACGGAGAGGCAAAAGCAATAAATATTAGTAGACATATTAGCAAGCTGTATGATAAAAATTAATATTAAGTTAGTTTTCTTTTTACTATATATTGTCATAACTTTATACATATTTTTAATGTTGCTAATATCTTTCCTTTCTTTGTGTAGTCCTACTTTTGAAGAATTTCAAATTGTGTCTAAGAAAATATGTGAATTATTTCCAACTGAGACTGAAGTATAACTTTTTTATTTAGTCTTATAACCTGGTAATTAATATTGTCAGTAAAAATAATTTTTATTTTGATAAATGTATTATAGACTACATACGTGTATGAACTTTTTGCAAATGGTCCAAATCAGAAAAATCTAAGGTAAAAACTAGCTGATAAAGTGAAAAATATTAACCCTTGTTTGCCACACTGGGATCAAATCAACCCCACGACCATATATTCCCTTAATTTTAAGTACAGAAACCTATGGGGAGCGGGTCTATAGCGACATCTGTCAAAAAAAAAAAAAAAAAAATGTAAAAACAGCCATTTTTTACTTGTTGGTCAACTATTTTAATTTTTTTATTATACATAATTTTAATTTTTGGCTATAAAACCTACATAACTTTTAAAAGTAAGCTTTTAAGAAGTTCTAAAAAAATTGGCAAGTTAAAATATTGAATAGCTTATTTGTTATAACAATTTTTGTCGCTGGGGTAGATTCCACCCCAATGTGGCAAGTACGTGACGTCTACAGAAGTGTGGCAAGTAAGGGTTAAGTCTATATTGAGAAGATTTGGTACACTCAACCTAGCTATCACAGACATTCAGATTCTGCCCATAATGATGAAAATCAGCCTAATACGAGTGCATCTGAAAGTATTTAAATTTAATTTAGATGGTCAACTGCTAAGAAATATTTTTCATATAATATTACTAATTTGCCAAAAATGTCCATAGTAAATGAAGATAAAGTGCAAGCAGCCATTCGATGGCTGAAAATAAGTCGGAAACCTTGGACTAATGTTTTAAAAAATTGGGATCTAACTTATGACAGTAGACAATGAACACTATTAGATCCGAAAGGCAGAGGAGACAAACCACTTTCAGTAAAAAATTACTGTTCTCAATGGGAAGTTTTGTTTCTGCCTCAAAGGTATACTCTTGTAAGTATATTAAATATTGTAGTGTTATTAGTTAACATTATCTATTGTTTAGCAATTTCTCATCAAAATAACATTTTTAATTTTCTAGCTTAATCGTGACTTTAAGAAAAAATATATCCTGATAAAGATTCAGTACTTCTTTTGGAGTGGGAAAAATTCATTCCCCTTCTTAAACAACTTTTAAAAGCAGAAGTGAAAGATTCATATGGAAAAATACAGCTAAAGAAATTGGAGAAGCTTGATGATGGTAGATGTTTACAAAAAAATAAATAAAAGTAAAATTAAAGATTAGAAAAGTTCTTGTGTCTTATTTACAATACAAGTTTTTTTTCTTATCTGTTGTAGAAAATTCTACTGCTGTTATTCTTTACTTACTCCCACATTTAGTCCCACCTCAACAATTGCAGAAACTTGATTCTCTTAGTCAGTATATGATAATCCGATATAAGTTATGCTTAGTAAGATTAAAAAGAAGAAATATTCGTTTTAAAGCATTATTATAATGCTATAAGTAAGATTATTAATTGAATTATAAGAAGCGAAGATTCCTCTAGCATTAAGAGAATTGCAATCTTGAGTTTAGTGTCTCATGGTTAGAGGATATTCTTCTAGAGTTTAAAATATCTTCTTGATGCCGTGTTTGAGAGGAAAATCCTCTAGAATCAAGCATGAGCCGCTAAACCACAGAATATTTTTTTTGGGTGTATGGTGTAAAAACTCGAAACCAAAATTTAAATATTACTCGATAAATCGGTCAATAAATTAACAAATAAGCAAATAATTTTTAGTACAATTCGAGTCGCAAACCACGAATCGCGTACCAACCCGCGAAATAAATCACGAACATTGTTTGATCTCACCTCAGATATCAAGTAAGATATACAGAAAGAGTGACATGAGATCCAAAAGAGACGATAATTTCCGAAGCAATATATTCACGCAATAAGTATCATAATCGATATAATGAATTTATCGTATTCTCGCGCATGTGACATTTGGCTTTATAAATTTTCACATGTATCATGTATATTCATATAAATATCTCGTTATTTTATTGCAAAATGTTATTAAAATTATGTTTAATACGACGTATAAAATATGTATAATCTCAGATTATATTATGAATTTAGTATGCAAATTGATATGAAAACTATCAACTTTAAGATATTTCTATATAAAAAATTGATTCTGTCCAGCGACAAAGTATTCACTGGATCTCACGTCATTTTATTTTGTTTTATTTATTGATACAAAATCAAACTATATTAAATGGATAGACTTTAAAAAATTAGGATAAAATTGGCATGTTACATGTATGTGTAGGATAACTCAGGGGAGTATGCCACTCGTTGTGTTTAACAAAGCTACGGCTAAAAACGCTCTTGTAAATACGCTCTTGTAGTTCTATATCTGATGTTTTACATAAGTTTTGTTTATTTCCTGGCGGTATTGTAGTTTTTATTTTAATAATAGCGTTTGAATTTTTCCAAAATATTGATTATTGACGGAAATATGTCAATTTTTAAGTAATTACTGCTACGCGTCGCGGAGTGCCCTAGGCGTGCGCGCTCGCGCTCAATTGTAATAAAAGAAGCAAAAAAATAAATTAAATTAAAATTAAAGGAGCAAAACTCGTGTGGTACAATTGAGCGCGAGCGCGCACGACTAGGGTACGCCGCGACGCGTAGGCAATAATTACCTAAAAATTGACATATTTCCGTCAATAATCAAGATTTTGGAAAAATTCAAACGCCATTTTGTTCGTCGTGAAAAGAAAAACAAATTTTCTCCAGTTAATTTTTTTATAGGATGTATAGTTTGATCGCTAGGGCAATTTAAACAAATAAATTGTTAATAACTTTTTATTGCATCGACTTACGAAAAAACTATTTACAGATTCTTGTTCTACAACCCAAAAAAACATAAAAAAACATTAACTTAAGCCATCAACCTCGAAAAAATGCTCAATCGACCTAGCGACTGGACTAGAATATCGAATTACAATTTAAATTATTCAGAACTACCGAGGCGTAATTCTGCACAATAACATAAAAAAAAAGACTACTAGATTATTCGCTCATGAAAATAAAAGTATATCTCTACTTGTGCCTAATAATCCTGGTTAGTCTTTTGACATATCTTGCCTTGCTATGAACGTTTTTAATCAATCCCCTTGGGGCGTAAAACGAAGAAAAACTACGTACAGTTTCTGAAACTGCACGGTCTGTACCCAAAAATAGAGTGTTATCTATCTAAGCGCTTATTCCGACAGGTTGCTGTTAAAGACGAATAATCCTACAAAACCATTTAATTCAATAATCTGCAAAAAAAATTTGAAAAGCGGAAAAAACGTTAATTTTAGCAAACGAGGTTCTTATAATGCTAGAATTTCGGAAGCAGTTCTGCAATACAATACGCAGCAAATTCTCACCTGTGTCATAATGCAAAATATTAATAAAGAATAATTTAAGAGTGATCATTAATCAATGATTTGATCAAGAACTAAATTCAAGAAATCGAGCATTTACAAATGTTTACCACATATTGGAACTAAGAGAAGAGGCACACGATATAATAAAGCTGATTGAAACATGATTTCTTCTAAGTTCATTACTTCGCAATGAGAACATAATAGAGGAGAAAATTCAAAAAATCGAAAGACAACTGCATGAAGAAATGGATAAAACAGTTCCTCCTATTATCGAAACTCTGGAGAAGCGACGGCAAAGTTGCGAAAACCAGAGAACCTCGAAAAACAGATGAAAAGCAAAAGAGACTCAAGCGAGAATCAGGAACATATCACCATTATAAATTTGATAAAATAAATCAAAATCATCGATTTTTTTTATCAAATTCACGGTCAATTAAATATAACGCAACGAGTATTGCATTTTTACCACAGAGACACCAAAAAGCATCAAAATAGACCCCCAATCGCAAAAACCAGATCTTTCAGATCATGTGTTTGAGCAACTTCGGCAAAATTATTTGAAACAGACATCCAAAAATGGAAAACGGACAACGTCTTGCACAACAACCGTAAAAAATATTTTGTATCCTCTGTGCATTAATACTGCAGCCATGAAAATATGGTCACGATCGAGAAGAAGTACCGATGAGGAAAGAGTTAACCGTAAAACTCAAAAAACATATAAAATCTTACGGATTATTTATTGCGATCGCGCGTCACTTTGCACGGTACACCCGAAATTAACACGCAACGCGATGAACCGGCTACAATTCATTTATCAGCTAAATCAGTTAAATTCTTTAAAAAGCCAGCGTTTTTTTAAAACGCGCCAAGAAAGGTTCGTGTTTTTTAAGATTGCGTAAAAAACGTCGGCGTTCTTTTTTTTACGCGTAAAAAACTGTTTAGTTAAAACTTTCTTTTTTTTTATAGTTCTAGAATAATAATTTAAAATGTTTTGTTATTGATAATTAAACAAACGATTGAAGGGCAATTAAGAGCCACAGCGCCGATTACAAGGCGAAAAATCATATAATATATTCTAGCAATAAATACAAACGTTTCGGTCCTGCGTTTGGACCTTCCTCAGTGACGCCGATAAAAATATAAATATAAATATAAATTGATGTATAATTACGCCATAAAGTCGTGAAATAAAACGCCGCAAACCCGACCACGCTGTCAATTCCGCCGAGTCAGCATTGCACAATCCGGCAAACGCCGCGAACCCGGCTACGCTGTCAATTCCGCCGAGTCAACATTGCACAGTCCAGTAACGCCGCAAAACCGGCCACTCTGTCAATTCCGCCGAGTCGGTATCGCATATTCCGCTAGTTGACAATGCGTCATCGCAAGTCCTCATAGAGGGACGATGCAATTACCCCGGGTGACTGTTGCCTTAATTAAGAAAAAACATTAACGATTCTGAACACGAATCAATCGAAAAGCAATGTTACCTGGCAGTCACCACGGAAGACGATTGCATCGTCCCTCTATGAGGACTTGCGATGACGCATTGTCAACTAGCGGAATATGCGATACCGACTCGGCGGAACTGACAGAGTGGCCGGTTTTGCGGCGTTACTGGACTGTGCAATGTTGACTCGGCGGAATTGACAGCGTAGCCGGGTTCGCGGCGTTTGCCGGATTGTGCAATGCTGACTCGGCGGAATTGACAGCGTGGTCGGGTTTGCGGCGTTTTATTTCACGACTTTATGGCGTAATTATACATCAATTTATATTTATATTTTTATCGGCGTCACTGAGGAAGGTCCAAACGCAGGACCGAAACGTTTGTATTTATTGCTAGAATATATTATATGATTTTTCGCCTTGTAATCGGCGCTGTGGCTCTTAATTGCCCTTCAATCGTTTGTTTATACGAGAGCTTTAACCTTTA
>JASTWK010001886.1:0-22687 GCA_030770225.1 Temnothorax unifasciatus | reverse complement strand
TGATATTCTCGAGCGCAGGTCAAATAAGGAAACGAAACCTAAAGTAGAATTATATTAAACACTCCTCCTATGTAGATGCGTTATTTTAACAGGAGATTATCATTAAATTAATGAACGCCGTTTGCTTGTTTACAGCCAGCTGATGTTGCGATCAGCGCTATGTACATGATTAATTAGTTTGTCATACAATTCCACAGCTTCTTGGAAAAGAACTTCCAACCTCATCTACGATTGTGATTACATTAGTTCGTTCCTCGGTCGCGCGAGATTTTTATCATGGCAGTATATAAGGCATGCGCGTTCTTGTCTTCCTTTTTTTTTGTTTCCTTGGTTTCGCGTACGTAACTTAGCTTACATGTTTACGCTGTCGCGACGGTATTATTATCGACGTTTAGATCTATCGTCTACACTCTCGCCGCGGAAGACGAGAAACGAATTAATCGCGGATATATTTAACATGCTGGTCTTTTTTTTCTTTTCTCACCTTTTCTTCCCGTTTTTTTTCCTTTTAGTGAAAATGCGAACAACTTTGAGTCAAAATTTCAACATACATAAGCAAAAACTACTTCTTCGTGAATGATTATCAATAGGTCGCTATAATGACAAACACGTCTTACGTCTTACGTTAAGTCTTATTTCATTGCTACATTCAAACTTCACGTTTCCGATAATAAAAATCGTTAGACATCAACATGCACCTAACATCGATAGAGATTGCTTATCGTTTCCCTTACGCTAAACTCCTTTTCGTTACACGTGACAACTCGAACGTCGTTATACGTCTATTTTATTTACAGCTTCTCGGATCGGTGATGGTGATAATACTTGATAGCGATTACTATTAGAAACTCTCGATAAGATATCTCGTATTCTTACAATTCTTGTGACTTATGATTCTCTCGTCATTAGATTCTACTCGTTAACGCCCGTCTATAGTGTAAAACTAAGCAAAAATGTAATAATATTATCTACACACAATTCTATCATTCGATATTCCTCGTAAATTATAAATACACTGTATGAAAAATGTGTCCATTAGTTTTTTGTTTTAGATGAATAAATACTATACACAATTTCGGGAGGGGAGAATAGGTTAAAATTTTCTTTTTTTTTCTTTTTAAATGCGCCAGGTGATCTCGATTGGATCCTGCCCAATCCTTCAGATTTACGTCCTTATTAGCGTTATCTGTCGTTCATTATCTCTCTAATCCTTTAGCACGCTTCGTGGTATACGTATAAAACGACTCTACTTTATTAGTAGTAGACACTACGCTAATAGAACAGTTTGCGGCAGTCTTGCTGCTTGTATTAATTTACTTTCTTTTATTTTTTAAGATTGTATGACGAGAAGCTCCGAAACAGGAGAAATGACGATTATAATTTTATTAATATACGAATAAATTAGGGAATAATTATTGCTATTTAAAATCTTCGTCATCGATGTAAAACATCTTATTAAAAACACGAAGCGTACTAGAAGAAAATATAAAAGTGTACCTCGTTTACGTTACTGGAAGAGTACATTATACTTCCGTGGTACGACTGTAAGGGCCAGACTCTTCAGATTGCGATAGTTTTCGCTCTCGTTTGGCGAAGAGACCTCCTAAAAAAGACGGGCTGCTGAGCCAGTCCCTTACCACCGGCACCAGGGATCGTAGCCCCTGGATGAATAGGATGAACTTGTCCAGGATGCTTAATGCCTTGGCTCATCGAGCTGGCAGAAGTAGATTGAAATGAAATAGACATACCACTATCCAAAGAACCCACGCTTCCACGACGCTGTGGCTTCTCTCCAGCAACTAAACGCATACATTTACATGTTATATTTATTTGCAAAAATAAAAAAGTATAAATATACGCTTCTTTCTACTTACACTGCTCGTGTATGTCCAGAAGAGAATTACTAAGGGCGGAACGTTTCAATTGCGTGTCGACATCGACCGTTTCTGCCCTGTCGGAACAAGTCCCGGGACAAGGACATATCTCCACATCGGCAACGCCGGAGTCTCTGTTTTCCGCACCGCCCCGCGCGCCCCTACTGCTCTTTTGTCTCTCCAACTCAGTTTCGATACGCAAAGTTTCCATTTCATCCATCTCGCTGATGGATTCCCTAAGATCTTCCACAAATTTACACCTGTCATGCTCATTTCGAGCGTTAAATGTGACTAGAACTTTTCCGTCGACACGCTGAGAGAGTCTTATGCCGTATGGATAATCTGCAAGACAAATAATGGCAGTCGAGAGTAAAGACTACGTTAATATTTTGATGTCTTCGATAATAAAGTCTTCGTAAACTTATTTCGTTGCTGAAACTTACGGGGAACCTCGAATAGGGTGACCACCATGCCGCAAAGTGTAAAGCTCTGCCTGAAAGTGTAAGTTACACTGTTCTTCTTTTTGCTCAGGATCTTCGTAACGACGAGCAAGTCGTTAAAGAGGAAAACCTCTCTCTGATGAACACCGGGTCTCTCCTTCTTGTGGATGTCCGGTATCTCGTAGAGCCTGCAGTAACACACCAATCTTCTATGCGGCAGCGCCATGTTTGGCTTCTTTCCAACAATAGTTGCCTGGACCTTCATTACTTGCGACACGTGGTCGGAGCCCGGCTTGAATTCGTTATCTTTTACCCGTTCGTAAATGCCAACTAGAATATCTCGGTCTATGTCGCCGCAATCATCGATTCCTCGGAGATTCTTTATGAAATCCTCGAGTCTCATTCTGCGCTCCGGTTTTAGATTCGGTGTGTGCAAATCTGTATTAAGCATGATAATAGCAAAGGCCAGGACAAAAACAGTATCTGCCGACCGCAGCCTCGATATTACATCGTGATTGCATTGACAGTAACGTTGGCTGAAGACCTCCATAAGCCGCTCGATCTTCTGCGCCTCGCCGGGCATTCTAAAGTAGGCTTGAAACTTTCGTAAAGCGACATCCACTTGCATTCCAGAGAGATCCAACTCTTGAGAAAAACATCTACAAATTATGAGTAGTAAATTATAGCAAAAACATAGATAATAATTATAAATAATAAAATACATTTTTTAACACATTACGAAAGTGTTATTTAAAAAAAGTATCTTAAAAATATATAATTAATAATAAATCCATCTTTTACTAAAAGAGATGTTTTTTTTTTATATTAATCCAAATGTATTAAATATATTAAGCCACTCACTCAAGCACTGCCATATTGAAAGTGTTCTGCAAATTCCCGAGGTACTCTCCTATCATCTGTTTAGACAATCCCTTTCGACTGATCAAGAATCTGGCGACTCCTTGCGGGCTGTTCTCCAAAAATCCACGTCTGATGAGGTAACTGATCCCTCTTTCCGGCTTCTTATTAAAAAGGTTTAGGCCGACCCTGTACTGCCGCTTCCTCACCGTCTCAGACACCTTGTAGCTCGTTTGAGTCGGCAGACTCTCTGTGTGGTCCATCAGGGGAAGCTGGTAGCCGGAGCTGGCATGTGAGTGTCCGAGCTCCTTCACGTTAGCGGCCATCGTCGCCGCGTCCGTGGTATGACTCGCGCATTCCTGATGTTCCGGCGAACTCGACTGATTTCACAATCAAAACGGTTCCGTTAACGCTTTTCGCTTACGTCCTCAAGAAATCGCCGTTACTTGCGCTAAGCGCACAAGCATAAATGTAACAAGAAAAAAAAAGAAAGTCAGCTATACTCACAATCCCTTTGTGCTTCCAAACGGGCGACCCTCTCTGAGCATCGCCCTCGGAACTCTCGCAATTGGTGGAATCGCTGCCGGAACTCTGCACCGAGCTTAGACTACCATTCTCCACGCTTTTACTGAGACCATTGTGCCGCGGTTCCATAGATCTCGAGGTGATGGAGGACGTTCTCTTCGGCACCTCCGGCGGGACCTTCTTGCCGGAACCTCTCGTTCTGCTAGGACCAAGCTGGTTGGCATTGTTCCAATTCTGCGATATCGTCGTCTGCAGATTGTGCGGCGTCGACGGCGACGTACATGGTGTCCGCAGCAAGTCTCTTGGCGGCGTCTCTTGTCTCAGACCGCACAAAGCTTCCTGTGTTAAATAGAAATCGCGTCTTTCTATCAAATTAAGGCGATAAAACGAGATTGCTGTAATAAATTATTCTCGTTCATTTTACAAAATGATCGTTCGAACTGTATCGAGTATTCCTTTGCCAGTTAACATGACGTTATACGTTTATCGACGCTCACCTGTGGATTGTAGTAATGGATACTGGAGCCGCTCTCTTGGGAGCTCGACTCCCAGCAGGGGCTCGGTGGTAATTGCTGATGTCGGTTGCACGGGCTGGGCGCCAATGAAGGCGTGTGTCTACCGCTTTGATGGAGATTGTGATTCGTGTGTTGATGGCCGCTGACCTGAACCTCGCATCTACCGCTCTGACTCCTCGGTATAGGCGATTGCGAGTTGTCCACGTGCCGCCTCTCCCTGAGAGACATGCTTCGGATCGGCATCGGTCTGTTATATTCGCAGTCAATTTAGCGCGATAAAAACTTTTTGTAACATAAACGAGAGTACGCGCGCGGAAAAAAAAACGTCTTGATTACCTGTTGGCGGACTGTGCCTGCTGAATATATATCTGACTGTGATAGACCATTCTCTCGTGATCATTGAGATTGCGATCCGTCGCCGCCTCCTGAAGTTTCCTACTCAATCGCTTCTCCGCCTTGGCCATCGCCGTGATCGCCGCGAACTTCTTCAGCAACGTGTACCTCCGAAAGGCACGTTGAATCGTCAGCGCCGCGTTCCGCGCCTTCACGCCGCCGTATTTTCGCTCCAGCATCTCGATCTGCTTGTCGAGCAGATCCTGCGACAGCTCGTATCTGTACGAGAACGAGATCAAGCAATTTTTAACTACCGATCCATCCTCCTGACCGTGATACGTCCTCGATATACGATTTTTCGTCCGCACGCGAACCGTTACGGTTCCGCGTATCTGTTGTTCGTTCGCGGTCGCGAAAGAGGGTATAAAATTACAACTTACGCGGTCTGCAGGCGACACCGCTTGAGCACGTCGCCGTTGCGGACCGAGCCCTTCTTAAGATGACTCTGCTGATACCCGGCAGACTGCGGTTGCCCGCCGTAGCCCTGGACCATGGTGCCGTAGCTCTGCGGCTGCGAGTAACCCGTCGCGTTGTGCGAGTAGACCTGCACGCCTGCAGCGGGATACGGCGGCCCGTGCGCGTAATTCTGGCTCTGCATGTAGGACTGGCCGGTGATGTACGATGTCGTCGACAGGGACGTCTGACTGCCGGAATACGCGCCGTGCATGCTGTTGCCGTGGATCTGGCTAGCGGCCGTGCTGCTGTGCGACGCCATGGGTCTCTCCACCTTCGTCGGGAAGCTGCACAAGGGACGGAAACATGTGTAATTAGCTTTTGCTCGAGACATCTCATCCCGTAAAGCATTACTTCCGAAACTCAAGTCAACGAAAAACTCAATAGCAAAGTACTTTTCTGATAAATTGTCTCAAAGAGTTTGATGAAAGGTACGAAAAAGAAATCGCAGAAGATCATCGACGGTTAAAAACCCGAAGAGATGCTATCGACTAAAAGGATTTCATGTCAACTTTTCAATTTTCGCAGTTGTCCTCGAAAACGGGACGTCGAATAAAGAGATTTTATCTCTAGATTTTCAATTTAGTTTTTCATCATCATCCTTTGTATGGTACCACCAGTTTATAAGGCAGCCTATATAAAGAAATACTGTGCGGTAAGACCGTACACGGGGATAATTGAAATCAGATAAACGACATCGCTCTGTTCGCGCGGCTGCAAACGCCAGGTGTCTTTAATTATTATAGTAGGGGAGCCCAGAATGCTAAATGGCGATTTACTCGAGCGTCGTAGAAACCTATTGGATTTTGAAGATTAGATGGTAGAAAGAAAAAAAGGTTATATAATGTACACCCTTTCACCGGTGGGGGAAGCGTCTACAGGTTTTCAAAAATGTAAAAAAAATAGTTACATGAACATACTCGAGCGCGTCAGATATTGATAGTGTACATGCCCCACGTGTCTCTGATATTGGAGGTATGTTAATCTGCCGGTTTGCATGGTGAGGGTGGCTGTACGGAAGGGTTGAAAACGGAAAAAAAAAAAATTTATTCGAGCGCGTCAGATATTCAGAGGGGATGTTAAGTGAACCCGAAAGAAGCTCCCATTCAAAAGACTGACAATTCAGACATGACGCAAGCTCATGGCGGCTTCTTGATAATGCAAAAAAAAATCGCCATTTTGAAATACTCGAGCGCGTCAGATTATTATACAGGTGATTCAGCTTGATGTCCTAGTCGTGCTGACCCATAATCTGACGATTATTTGGAGGGATTTTCTTAATCTGACAAATTAAAAAAAACATTTTAAATTAAAAAATTTTTTTTTTCTAATTTATTATAACTTTGCGAAAAAAATTGCAAAAGTCCTGAAAACTTAAAGTAATGTCTATTGTAATATTTTCCACAATGTGTTAGATTTGCAATCTATTTCGAGACGCGCAACATTGAAATTTATTGTAAAATAACGTTTTTATTTATAACCTGGAGGAAAAAATTGCAAAAGTGCTGCAAACCAATAGAATAGCTTTTACACTTGCTCCAAACAATTGTGCCAATTTGCAACCTTCTATGTTGCACGCAATATATGTTTTTTAAATTAATGATGGAACAATTGTTTATTTGGTCGTAATTTTGCCAAAAAAATTGCAAAAGTTTTGCAAATTGGTTGCAAAAATTGAGATTATTTTTTGTCACAAGCTGTTAAGTTTGCAACCTCGGACAAGGTCCGCAACAGTGAAAAATTAGCAACAATTATTATTTTGCACTTTTTATAAGCTTGAAAAAATTGCAAAAATTTTGCAAATTTTATACGGAGTGCTTCAAATGTCTTCCCTTATCCAAATATAAATTTGCAACCTTCTACTAGTTACGCAAATTATTGCAACTTATTAATGACTAATTTTGTGTTACAAAATTAATGCAAAAGTGTTGCAAATCCAGGGAAACAAATTAAAAATACATTTACACATAATGTCGAATTTGCAACCTCCTACTTGTCACGCAAAATATTCAAATCATGCTCAATACTACGAGGCCCCGATGGTTGCTTCACACCTGTGTATGAGGCTTTAGTTTTCTATGTGTGTGGTGCGTGACAATAGAAAAGTACCAACCATCGGGGCCTCATAGTATTGAGCATAATTTGGATATTTTGCGTAACAAATAGAAGGTTGCAAATTTGACATTATGTGTAAATGTATTTTTAATTTGTTTCCCTGAATTTGCAACACTTTTGTATTAATTTTGTAACACAAAATTAGTCATTAATAAGTTGCAATAATTTGCGTAACTAGTAGAAGGTTGCAAGTTTATATTCGGATAGGGGAAGACATTTGAAACACTCCGTAAAATTTGCAAAACTTTTGCAATTTTTTCAAGCTTGTAAAAAGTGCAAATTATTAATTGTTACTAATTTTTCAAGGTTGCGGACCTTGTCCGAGGTTGCAAACTTAACAGCTTGTGACGAAAAACAATCTCAATGTTTGCAACCAATTTGCAAAACTTTTGCAATTTTTTTGGCAAAATTACGACTAAATAAACAATTGTTCCATTATTGATTTAAAAAAAAGTTGCGTGTAACATAGAAGGTTGCAAATTGGTACAGCTGTTCGGTGCAGTTGTAAAAGTTATTCTATCGGTTTGCAGCACTTTTGCAATTTTTTCCTCCAAGTTACAAACAAAAACGTTATTTTATAAAAAATTTCAATGTTGCGCGCCTCGAAATAGGTTGCAAATCTAATACATTGCGGAAAATATTACAATAGACATTGCTTTAAGTTTGCAGGACTTTTGCAATTTTTTTCGCAAAGTTATAATAAATTAACGTTTTTTGCAATGTTAAGCATGTTCCGGATCTCGGGGATGGTTGCAAAATGAGATTTATTGTTATTTCAATTCACCCAATATTCCATCAAAATTTGAAAACTTTTGTAATTAAAGTGAATTGATTGTCTTTAATGACTGGCCTCTACTAAACTTTTCTGACGATTTGTGCTACTTCGGCTTGTGGAAATCGGCAGATTATATTTTTTCCGTTATTCTTGAATTATTTCCTTCAAAATAAAAAAAAATTTGACCGCGCTCGAGAATGTCAAGGTGACGTTTTTTTTTTGCAAGTTTGTGACCCTCCCACTCCCTTACGTCACGCTCAAATCGTCAGATTATTGAAATGCACACTTTTCAGCATGTTATTAACCCACCTTACCTTAATCTGACGCGCTCGAGTATTTCTAATGATCGATTTTTTTTTACTATTCTGATCGGCTGCCCTGGACGCGCGATCCTATATTAAGGGCTTATATTTAGTGGAGGTACTCAACAGGGTGTAAGGTATCCCCCTATATGTTAATCTGCCGCGCTCGAGTAAATCGCAAAATCCCCCTATTGGGCTCCCCTATTATTAGACAGACGCGTATACGCGACGTACGCGGCGTTCGTAAGAACAAAGTGAAGACGCACCCCCTGAAGTAATAAACGCAAATGATCATGCTTGCCGCCGAGGACTCGGACGATTTTCCACGTGTATCAAATTGCGCGATCTATCTTCGTCTATGATGCGGCGTGGTTGCGTGCCACGGACGTCCTCGATGTACGGCTCGCTCTTGCGCGCAATTACACCACGCGATTGCGCCACGAAACTGTTTCTTCTCTCGCCCAAGAAACGGAGCACGCGTCTCGGCGTGTCGACCACCTCGAACACCGAAGACGAACTGGCGATGGAGGATGGAGGAGAAGCAGCTGGCGCTCCCGAGGCCCCGCTTTTTCGGACCATCGGGACGAGAAATCCCTGAAAGGATTTCGGATCGAGGACGAGGGGTAGTCCTCTTCCCTCCCTCCTCCCCCCCGGGACGGCACAAAGGTGCACATTACACGGCCCGTATATCTCCGACGTATCCTCGCCGCGCCGGTGTGCATCTGGCAGGTGCACGCGGCAGCAGCGATAGCAGCATCGACAACGCTGTATCTGACCGTGACACTCAACCTTCCGCGGCGGAGAACGCTTCTTATGCAACGCGCGTTTAATTAAATGACTTACGTAAAGATCCGACATAACTTAAGCAAATGAACGCGCGACGTATGACAAATGCTCGTGCCGCCGAAGAGACGAGTCATGAGACGCGAGACAATAACGCAACTGCGAGAGTTCCATCAAGGAGCGATGCACGATTCGCGTCCGACACTCTCGAACCTTGCGAGATCGGAAATTCCCTCAATTTGATAAAATAAATATTTAGGTAATGTTGTAATATATGGAGAAATGATAATGAAACGTATCTGTGTGGCCTTGTAAGAATATTGGTAAGACAATTAAAATTAGAGCGCGGTTGAGAAATCGATGATACCGCTCCGCTATAATGCATCACTCTCGTAAGTTGAGCCATATTTCCCTGCCGTAATCAGTGCGTGTACCATTAAATGTTATACGATAATTGAACAATATAAATGCGGCGTCTTAATAATACAAATGCGGCGGGTAACATAGAGGCAACGTAACCGCGTGTGTAAGAGCGATTCTCAAATTGACACGGGTTTTTCATCTTAACTTAGAACAATAGAAACATCGAATAGAAACATAGAAACAAGATATTCGACATTACAATTGCTAATTTTATTAGCAGAATTACACGTATTACTAGATTGTACCCTTTTAAATCGAAGTTGAGAAACCTCAATAAAAATATTACGCGTCTTACGGAAAAGTAGAAGTTGTGCCTCTACGGCACAAAGGAATATAAATTCAGAAAGCGTATCAGCATAACTGTTTAGGAGAAGGAATATATTCAACATCATTACTACTGCTAGTGGAATAAACATTATTACATATCGGGCTTTTATAAAATCAGTTGTGAAACTTAAACGCAAACATTGGAAAGTCCCCGGAAGCATCTGCTTCCGGAGAAGAGGAAGCACGTGCGCGATGCGCGACGACCGTAAGGATCTTCCGGCAGAAGGAACATGCCGACGACGTCGTAGTTGCAAGTAAATTGAATCGATACTTTTTATCAATCGTATTTTTACCAAAAATCGGTTTGGAGTTCAGAAACTTTTCGGGGAGAAACATCGGCGAGCCCCGGTAATAGGAGCAAACACACGTCGCCAGAGACGCGAGTCGAGATCCTGCGTATAAAGGGAAATAAACGCGAGGGACGATGTGGCATTAGAGCCTTCCCCAGGGAAGGAGGAGGAGGAGGTGGAGGAACATCTGCTCCATCGTCGGCTGCCTGCGACTCGCGTGCCACAACGCGCGCGTGCTATCCGGAGCCTCCCCGACACGGCTTCGCAGAAGCGGCACGGGACCCTCTCTGCCGCCTGCCTGCCGTGCCGATGGTGCCCCGACACGCACCTGGCTCGATGTTTTTTTTCTTTGAGGAAGATACCACGGGCGGCCAAATGCACGGCTGGCTTCTTTCCTGCCCCCCTTTTTCAAGAGGTGCTTCTCGACGGTCTATACCTAGTCCTTATTCCACTTTGATCCATCGAAAACGGATCGCGTCTTATATTTTCCCTATATCCCTTTTACGTGAAATGAAAAAAGGAAAGCAAACGAACTTTTCAATCAATTTGAAAGGAAGAAAATTTTTAGGGATGTATCAGAGAATGTATAGATAAGACAGATTGTATTTAACACGACTGCGTTTTTCGATGAAATATCTCGTAAAATATCTTCAAAATGTGTTTTTGGATTAAAGAGATCCTGCATGCGTTTAATAGCATTACGAAAATGTAATAGGATTGGCCGGTGAGAACCACTATACAAACACCAATCCCGAATCAAATGAAGATGAAATAATATTTCCTTTATAAGTATTTAATGTCATATTTTATTTATATTTCATATATTTGAATGTGATATTGTATGACATTTCATTTTAAATTTTGGATAATAATCGTGCTAGTAATTATCACATTATTACAATGTCAATTTGTATTTTCAATATTTAACTCGCTAAATCCATAAATACAGTTGCATGAAACACAACGTCACGGTATCTCTATAAATGCAGTTACTTGAGAGAATGTCGCAATATCCATGCATCGCGCGCGTGATATGTAAATTAAGGATTATCGGTGCATCTTACGTGACGATAACGATACAACGCACTTACAATTTAATCAAGTTTCACCGTTGAAAGCAATAGACGCGTGGCATCTCGTTAACTTCTTAACATGTAACTTGATATATCTCCGAAGTACATGCAAACGTCCTTTGTTCCTAGAGAGGAGAGAATTGAATTACCGTGTAGCGATAGCTTACGTTCATTATCATTGGCCTAAATGCGCACAATATAAGCCATTTGCATATTGCGAACTCCCCAGACGGATGACACGGTCGTCATATCACATTCGCTTTGAAAATTAACCGTATTAGTCGCACAATGCATACGTGTACATGTACGTAAAAATATATATGTTCTTCATTTCCCTTTTATACATATATACATAATTATATATATTATATTTATTTAAAAAATGTAAAGATGAGTATATGAAATGAAAATGTTTTGTATTGTGAATTATACAATCACGGAACTTTGGACCGTAAGCGACGACAGATTTGATAAAAGCTCTCTCACGATCAATTACGATGTGGAAATCAGCTGACAGCTCATTTCCACGAAGAGACTGACGGAGAGGCGCGTTTAAGGACGTCTTTGCTCCACTTACGCGACGCCTCGGCAGATGCAGATGCATAGAGGATTTGCGCAAGTGTCCATCGCTCCTGTCAATTACGCCTAACGTCGTTTATTCACGGCACGCAGTTACGGCACATTTTATCGGAGTAATACTAATAAACTTGCGCAGACTCACGCAAAAATCGCTCCGAGAAGTTCTTAATCCCATTCGTATGACTTGACGAGGCGTCAAGATATAAACGAAATATTCTCTTGATATGTACGTAAATATTTTCTGACATTACGGTGCCTTTTACGGGATGTTTTGCAGGAATAATTTTCTCAGGACATAAATAAAAAAAAAACAGATGTAAAGATAAGTATAAGAAAGAAATATATAGAAACATGAAAAATAAAAATACGTGTGAATAAATGAAAAGAAACGCCGGATGTCAAGAAAATTCAATTACTTCAATTACGGCCCCTCGGTTCGGGGCCGTAAATAAAATTAACGGTACATTATTAGCTGTATGCCTGATCGCTGGTGCAATTTTCGGCACGTAACATTTCTGACATCGAGAGGAAGTCAGGTGGTCAGGTAAGTGTGCTATGAGGTGTATCGTGCGGAGAAAAAGTCTGTGTACACGGTGTCTCGAATTCATTACGGAAATTATTAAAGCGTGCTCCATTATCGCAAGCGCTGTTCGCGCGGCGGTGCTGCTCGTGCGCCGCCCGCCGTGGACTAATTATCATCGAGCAATTAACAACCGTTGATTGCCATTACCGGCGTGGGTGCGCGAGCGCGCACGCTTGCGCGAGCATCGAGCGATCCTACCTTCTACCTGAAATAATTTTGCTCTCTACCGGCAGCGGTGAGCATGTGCGTTGCCGTTCGTTCGTGTATGTGTGTGCGTGTGTGCGTGTGTGCGTGCGTTCGCGATAGTCTATCCATGTGTTAGAGAGGAAGAGGCGAGGAGATGATGCCGCTTTAGAGAGATTACGTTTCCTCCACTATGATAATTACATTCGTGCGAATCTCGTCGAGATAACGCCGGTAGGATGTTAGCATCGCTGATGCAGTTTCCTTTTCTTCAATAGAATTCGTCTAGTTCCTTCCGTTTACATACATATTTGCGTTTCTGTAGATTCACCATGTATAATACTTAACGAATTAGATAAATTTGTAGATTTCGTAAAGGGAAATTAAGCAAAAGCATTGAAAGATACGAGCAATAAACAAATCGTAATCAAAGAGTTATCTTTTTGAAACATCTTACACCATATTTTAAGAAAATGGAAACTATGCATGACGAGGTCTTCTATAGTTACATTTTAAAAAATATGAGTTTAATACGACTTGAAGATTAGTTTTTCTTTAGTGATGTAGACGTAACAGCTCCGACGAAATAATACACGGTGGAATGACATGTTCGATTTTGCCGTTCGATTACAAATAGTGAATTGATAACGGTCATCCGTCACCATCAAATTCGAGAGGTCGTTAGTGACTCTGATAAAATAGAAATAATAAATAGGTACCGATTGATGAACGACGTCGGCGTGGAGTAACCCAACTGAAGACGCGACCTGACGACCTTCTCCTGAACGGTCACCATCCTCGAGCTTCGCGAACTCTGGTGCACTCTGGTGGTTCGTATCACTTGATAACATTGGTGCTGAGTTTGAGGTGAGCAGACCGTCACCCTATCACTGCGTGGCTCGATCATCGTGTACGCGATCATCACTGTTCGTCACGAGAGTGTTCACCGTTCCGGGGCGTGAGCCCCGCTTCGATTCGAGCCCATCGTTCTTTGCACAGCGTATACGTTTCAATTCAATTCGTAAACAATATTCGCGATTTACCACAGGTATTCTTTGGTCAACTGGCAGAAGGAATCACGTTAGAGAAGATACGCTCGGTATCCAACGGACCTAAATCCGATTAAAGCAGAAACCCCGTTATACCTCGGTCGGTTGTGGTGCGCGAATTAAGGAAAAGATTTCCGGCGTTAACGTAATATCCTGTTGCGTTCACTTGAAATTGTTGCAACTCTCGTTGCGGGCGTGAAATAAAATCGGAGAGTCGCAGTCTTTAAGGTAACAGATAATGGCCTGATAATGAGTTAAAAGTTATTTATTCAGTTACGTCGTCATAATCGTCATAAAAATTTAGGTTAGTAAGTTAATAATTCGCACATCAAAGCACATCGGAATCGGTCTTTATTAATAATTCTTGAAATCTAAATTGAGTTCACAAGCACAGAGACCACCTTGAATTTCATTTGGACTTAAGCCTCAACGTTTGACACTAAGTAATTGGGTTAACTATTACTGAGCTATATACTCTCGGCAGCGATCAATAGTGCCGTTTTCACTCGTCCGCCTTTTCCGGTTGATTCACGGGAATCACGGGCAATCGTTAAAACTTTCTAACGATACTTGATTAATATGCGTAACAGTAAGTATATCACGTACGATATCTACGTGCGATGTTTTTATCAATGATCTCTCTTTAATGAAAGTATTTTATATTTATATACACGTATATTTATGTGTGAAGGCTGAGTCGATGTTATACATATAATATACGGGAAAAATGTATATGTAATTACATATACATGATTTTCATATTTTTCCACAATTTACTCGCGCAGAGGGCGAACTTTGTCGAAGTGTACGGCCCAAATAACCCCTGAATATCCAACAGAAGTAAAACCAAACTACCCCAATTACCACACGAAAATTAAACCTCGTTCTCAGCGGTCAAAACGCCTTTAATAAATTTTAAAAAATTACGAATTTTTTCTTTTCTTTTCTTTTCAGTTAAATTTTATATCGTATATATATTGATTTTCATTTTATTTTGTAATAGTGCATATTATGTGAGGACAAAAATTCGAAATTGCAACGTTATTTTTATTACACGGTTAACATTCTCCATGAGGCAACAGAATTTATGAACATTCGCACGATCGATTGTCATGAATAATACTTATGTTTGGCGGTCGAAATCGGAATCGGCGGAGTGCGATTTGCAAAATCGAGGTTAAAACTAAAACTCTCGCGGAATTAACGCAATTAGTTTTATGACCGACGAGCGCGCCGATGGATACCGTTTGTCGTTCGTCTTTACGCTCGTATCGGGGACGCACGTACGAAAAAGTCAAAGACGGCGAATAATAATGAGCACAGAAATCCTTCTTGCAAACGAGACCGCACGTGAAACGTTTTCAACGGTGCGACATATACAGCGAGGTAAGTCCTTTACAACGTCGACTCGTCGCACAACTCGTTAACGCGATCCACTTTGCTCTCTTTCGTGTGGCGAAAACTTGTCCCGAGCCTCCCCGGGGCTGCCGGTAGACAAACGCGAAATTGATTGAATTAATCCAACCACGACAATGGCGGAACTCCACCGGATGCGCTCGCCGAATTAACCCAAGGAGGCGAGGCTCGTTGCACCCTGAATCGAATCGATTCAGATTCCATTCGCGCGAAGTAGATCGACGTCACGGGTCACGGGGGGATGCACTTTTCGCGTTTATCGCGATTCAATTTCACAGCTACGACAGTAGGCTACGAGGAAACGAACAACGGAACTGCCCGTTTTCCACGCCCGAGCGTCGATCGGCGTCTCGTGCTCCGGCGCGAAGCAACAAAAAAATAAGGGGGGAACAAAAAAAATACCTCGACGAACCGGCGAGCGCACGTTGATTCACAATCGTCAACTACACCCGTTCTGTTTGCCGTTAGCTTCGATACCATAATGGAACTGTCAAAGTCGAATGAAAGGTGGGGCGGCGGCCTCCCACCGGCGGCGATTTCAACGGCCGCGCGCATATACATTGTTACGCTCGTCTCGACGCTGCTACCGCTCGGAAATACAGGTCAATTCACTCTGGCCGTGCGCGATCGGCGTGTGTATATATATATATATACAGGGCGTCCTATTTTAACTTGGACAGCAAAATATCTCAAAAACTAAGCTCCATATACAAAAATGTTTCAGACAAAAGTTGTATGGTTTCAAGGGGGACATAAGATGGTGTCATTGGTTTGACCTTGGATGGTCGTTTAAAGCTCACGTGAACGACACCTTTAATTTTTTAAATGGAAACCCCTATTTTTCAATGCATATTCTTGTAGCTTATGTTGAGAGCTTTCCAAAACACTATAATAAAGTATTTTTTCATTAAGAACTTTTGGAATTATAAGGCTAGAAAGTTCTAGTATTTTGACATAAAATACAAAATATCTTGTAAAATATTAAGTTTTCGATAATGTTACCTTAATACTTTTATGCACAGAATAATGAGACAAATCAATTGATATAAAAAAAAAGCATAGTTCCTTTAAGAAAAAATATGTAATTTGCAACATGCATCTGCATACTTTTTCTTAAAAGCAACTATGCCTTTTTTTCATACCAATTGATTCGTCTCATTATTCTGTGCATAAAAGTATTAAGGTAACATTATCGAAAACTTAATATTTTACAAGATATTTTGTATTTTATGTCAAAATACTAGAACTTTCTAGCCTTATAATTCCAAAAGTTCTTAATGAAAAAATACTTTATTATAGTGTTTTGGAAAGCTCTCAACATAAGCTACAAGAATATGCATTGAAAAATAGAGGTTTCCATTTTAAAAATTAAAGGTGTCGTTCACGTGAGCTTTAAACGACCATCCAAGGTCAAACCAATGACACCATCTTATGTCCCCCTTAAAACCATACAACTTTTGTCTGAAACATTTTTGTATATGGAGCTTAGTTTTTGAGATATTTTGCTGTCCAAGTTAAAATGGGACGCCCTGTATATATATATATATATATATATTTCTGAATCTACGTTAAAAAGAGGAGAGTTAGCGCCGAGACAGGACCGGCACGAGAGGTCATTGCACCCACGAAGGGGGAGATCCACTTTAAAGCGCGAGACAGGAAAGAAGCCCGATCGATTTATGGCGCACAAACGATTTCCAACGGCGATCTCAATTGCGCTCGCACCGATTGATCCGCGTTAATCCACCGTGTCTATATATATTCCGCGGAACAGAATTTCCCATTTGTACCGGGAGCCCGAACAGCGATAAAAGCGACTCGAGAGATTGCCTGGGATAAAGAGTATCCAGGAAAGAAATTAATGTCCTTCGAATTTTCGTATTGTCTAATTACGGCGCTCGACAAATTAATCGGGAAAATAGAACAAAAGCCGGAATACCGTCCGAAATACGGTCGCGTCCGCGTTTCTCGCGCGATTTTTATTGAACGCTTATGCACCTCTACGTGTTGACGATAGTTTTATCCTCTTTGAATGGTACGCACGCTCGTACCGCCAGCTGAACTGTAAATAGAAAAATAATAGCGTACAACAGGTATATCCGCGTACCGGCTGTACTTTCACGTATGTTAATGTCGGGGCGATAGGGATTTCGCGTCAATACACGGCGACAGTTTTCAACGAGCGCGCGTGTTCCAGTTTTATTTTCGCACCGCCTACGTGCGGGCTATTGCGTTTTTTTTCCCGGTTTGTTGAAGAGCACGCAAACGAAATATCGTTCCGCGCAACATCGAGAGATGGGAATATATGCGGTTGCCTAATACTCGCTAACGTATATTTTTTTCAAGGGTGGTCCGTCGAGTCTGTGCGAGATTTTGTTTACAACTAAATCTATCCGACTCTATTTTCGACTTTGCATACAACAATCCAATTCAAAAATACAATCCAGTATTTTCCAAAATGTCATCACACTCTAGAAAAGATAGATATACGGTAGCACTTGTTTATGGATATATTTGGCGCGATATGCTACTATATATCTCTTTACTGTTAAATTCATCATAGTGTCAAATTATACTCAATTTGAGTCATTTTTAAGTATTCCTATAGGCCACTGTTCTTACTCAATTTATCGTTAATTTAACTAAACCAACGAAGTTAAAATAAATTTCGACACATATGGTTGTTAAAAACAACAAAATGTTATTTAACTCAAGATATTGGTTTAAATTTCATCCTTTAACATAACAGTGTTGATCTCGCGATATTATAAAGCCCGCTCTGATTTTTACGTCACGATCAGTCCTTCAATAACACATTGAGTTTCCCACGTAGAAACGATTAAAGTCATATTTTCACTTCACACGGCCGCATTCACGAATACGTTCGCGAAAACAGAATTGCCTTGACAAAGCCAGCGCCTTAAACACCGTTAAACATTTTAATTTTCCTCGGCGCTCTAATCGGCACAATTTCTTCGCACGTGCTAACGAGGAACAAACACCAGTTTCACCAGTTTCACACGCGGGTCCGACTTCGTCCTCCCTTCGCGGATCGGATACTAGTTTCGCAGCGGCGTCATGTGCGAGCGGCGGACGTACGAGAGCGCGGACACGTCGAGATCCTCAATTTGCCTGTGGCAAAAGTAAAAGTTAGCGATCGGGAGAAAGCTCCGGTCGAGCGTATGCGCTCCGCGGACTAGACGCGGGCGGCTGGCTGTGTGGGACCGGTCTAGGCGCACGAATTGGCTAGTGGCAAAGGTTACAGGTGATTTCTGCGGAAAGCAGAGCCCGCGAGCGAGTTCGCCGAGAAAGAGGAATCGAGAGTAAGCCGCGCGAAAGCAACCCAATGAACGAAAAGGATTCTATTTCCTTTTTTTGTACCGATTGCCGAGTTCCAAAAGTGGCACTCGTTCACAGAATGAGTCGCCAGACTTCGGCCTCGCGCCCCGAGCCGAACATTTTTCCTCAATTTTAACAGGTGTAACAAGAGAGCCCTAAGTAACGGGCGTTCAAGTTCGCTTCGGCGAAACGTCACACTCTAATAACAAGTTCACGTCGGCATACTATCGGGTACACACGTAGGATAATAAGTTGCGCGCACGCGAGTCAAGAGAGCCGCGATTCTTTTCTGCATTCCTTTATTATCCGCTTTTCTCATTCCCTAATGACACGGTGATGGTATTCCCGAGCGTAATGAAGAATAGCGGGAGAAGAAGAACCAATACACGCCGCGGAAGAAGCCGCGAGCGGATTTCTAAACTGGCGTGCGGTGTGAGATTTGCTCAATATTAGCGAACAAAAGTGTTATGTACGGTGGAATACAAATGCCTCGCGCATCCTCTCTCGCTTCGGAATTACGTGTATTAAATACATTAACCTCGAATTCAAATCGTGCGAAGATATTATCAGAAAAATATACATAATAATTTAATATTAGTTCAAGCTGATTACTTCTCATTAGTTCAAGTCTTATCTCTTTAATTTGAAATCTTTAACGTACAATAAATTTTTAATATAAGCGCTGCAATGTATTTTTATCTCCCTAAATTTAATTAAATTTTACACCGCGTGGTATGTCAATTAACAAGAGTCTCTCTCTTTCTCTCTCTCATGAAATTTTCGAGCACACTCGGCAGGAAAATTTTTCCTCGTGTCCCTTCGCACACGAACGTGTACTCGGCAAATTTTATTTTCTCGCACACATACACCCGCGCGCGTGAATTCTCGGTTGACTAAACGCGAGCGAAAATGTCCGGTTCTGGATAACGGTCCGTAAAATGCAACGTAGGAAATGTACGGTCGCGCGGTTTTCATTTGGTATCGTCGGAAGGATAAATTTATCTTCGAAATCCTGGTGAAAACGTGTGGATCGGATACCCCCCCGGGAGAACGTGCCAAGACGTTCGAGTGAATAATAAAACGCGCAGTGAACGGGCTATCGATTTCTGAAAAGACTTTTCCTCGCGGTTGAAGACCGCTCAAGATGGTGCTCTGAATTATGATAGAAGTATCTCCCCGGTTTCGGATTCGTCCAACATCGCCTCGCAAAATTTATAACGATGTAAGTTATTAAAATGTATAACTTAATTAACACGAATAGCTCGCGGAAATTAATACCAAAATATGTTTGCTATAATTATACCGTGTATTATTTTCGGTATATTTAACAGATAATTTAATTTTCCAATTATTCGGGCGTACGATCTGTCCGTTTTAGTTGCACTTTCCTCACGTAGAGTAACAGCGAGGGTATATATTTAGATTTCAGCGAGAAAAGGAACGGGAAGTAACGAAAAAAAAACAAAGACCAGCCGAAAGTTAAGTGTGAGATTCCGTGGAAGACGAGCGTATAGCTCACGCCACGGCTCCGTCGTAGCAGTTTCCTACATTTTTCAAGCACAGTTAGCGAAACTCGCTTGCGTAGGATGGCCGAAAGCGCGCCGGGCTCGATTACTCGATATCATTGTATATCCGAGTTTTGTTCTCACGCGAAAAAGGCAGGGGGACGCGGGGGGGTACGAGGGGGTCGGGAAATGGCGTCACTCGCGCGCTCCCACACGCGGCGGCGCGGCGCGGCGATTCCGCGGTGCCCGCGTGTGCACTCTCTTGAGCGACTAGATATCGCGCGAATGGTATTAACGGTACCGGCAATACTATTCGTACTACGTGCCTGGTGCCCCACGTGCTCGATGCGTGTGTGCACAAGAGATGCTGTTAACATAGTTATCGCGCTCGTACGTTGCGCTAACAGTTCCTCACGATGATATACACGTCGATGTTGAACGTATATATATATCCGGAGCTTCGATTACACCGATATCATTCTAAACCTAAACCCGCGTATATCTCGGCGCACTCGCGATATTACCAATCAACTATTACATTGGACGTTCGCTTTGCGGCGACGGCGACGTCAGAGCGAAGGAAGGTCAGCTCCGCGTCACAGATGCATAATTCTCCGATTACGATCACCGAGGAGAGACACTTTGTAGGAGTATTTTTAACGGCGCGCTCTCGCACAGATGTGTCCCAATAAAGGGTAAAGGGCTCAAAAGGCTCAAAGGGTGCGAACGATAAATAAGGATACCAGTAATAATATTTTTAACACAAAATTTAACGACGTTATTCTCCGTTTTACGATCGCCCTTAACGGCCCATTAATATCACTCCATACGTAGACATTTGTACATCCGCCGATGGAACGTGTTCGTCACTATAAATCTTTCGGCATTTTCGACCGCGATCGCGTACCGATTTTGTCATTTTTTCACTTTACCGAGATAAGAAAACCAAACGCAATTTCTTAAGAAATAAAAATATTGTTTTCTTTGACAGGTCAAAAAATAAATCGATCAAGCAATAATTTGAGAAAAATTTAAACTGCCAAATTTTACGCCAATCGAGTTACGTATGTACGTATAAACTTTAAATTGCGCGTATCTTCTCATTCTTGCGTGGCAGACACGTGAAAAGTATTACCGTACGCGCCATTTGTTAGGTTCAAATCGAGATCCTCCATCGCCAAGGTGAATTGTATCTATTTCTGTATTATTTCTCCCATACGCATTGTACTATTTAATAATGAAACGCGCGGACACTTTTCCATTAACGCGCAACAGTGATGTCGTTGTCTGACGGCGCCGCGCATGCATGTCGATGCACTCGCGATTGATTTAAACGGACAACCGCCGAGAAACGTCACGTACATACGCGCACATGTGTGCCGCACACTCGTGCACGCACCCAAATGGGTTACTGCCCAAAATTGCTTTCAATGCCGAAACGGAGCGTGCGACGCGACGTCGGCGATAGACGCGCCCGTTTTCGTGACGCACATGGCGTGAATTTAATACGTATCATTATCGTAGCATTATATTGACGGCCCGTATAATATATACATGACCGCCGCGCACGGAGACTTTGTCGACAGTTTCTCGTTTTTACTGCTTTCATCTCGCCAGCCGCGCGCACGAATTTGCAATATTTTTAAAAGCCGGAACCGCCGACGGAGAGTAGCTCGCATTTTTCAAGAACGGAGAACCCGGAGACGCGACGAATATTTATTCAAATCGACAACGACTGCTTATCTTGATGGAAAAATATGTTAAAGTATAGCCATTCAATAGTAATTCGTAAATATTTATATCGATTAGGCAGGCAAATTCCTGCGAGATCGTTGCTTCAGTATTTTCATTCTTTTATCCCGTATTCTGTTTATTAAGAAAACGACTTTCCCTATTAGTCATCGCCTTTTATAGATTGTTATGTGATATTTGTGATCATTTATTATTCCCTACTTAATCAACAGACTCTGATATTTTTAAATACATATTTAATGCGCTTGTATAAAAAATATTTTAAATTACATTTTTTAAGAATGTATTTTCCTGTTTTATTGTATTATTATACAATTTTAGTAATTTCATCTTATTTTTAGCTCATTATTAAATTTGATTTAGAATCTTCAAATTCTGTATATAACTTTTTTAAATATATATCTATATATGTGTATTATTAAGATATTAATTTTAGAAAGCATTTAGAAAGTTTAATTCAGAGAATGAATATTTCCTTAATATATAATTATGTTAGAAATTTTTTATTAGGTCTAATGAAAATTTTAAATAAAAATTAATAATGAGCTAAGGAAAAAAAATCATTTTTTTTTTTAATAATCCATATTCTCTTTTGTCAGTTTTCTTGTATAACTTTGATATTCTTATCATCAGTCGTGACTTATTATTAGTCCTTAACAAAAGATTATTTAAATGAGCATGAAATTTTCTTTTTTCTCCGTTTATACTCTTCTCACGGCCTTAGCATTCTTATTCTAGTGTTTCTTAATCGGCCGTTTTTAAACGAAACTCTTTTCTTCTTTTTCATCGTCGCGTAGTGACAGCGTGCGATTTTCAGAATGCAGTCGAGTGTAAATACCGTCGTGAAAGCCGTGGCGAGCCGTGGCGACCGACTGAGAGAAAGAGAGAGAGAGACAAGCAAGTCTCGCGCTGCCCGCTCTCCTCACCGTGATTTTCCGCGCGTATAACGCGTGGAAGAGAGCAGAGCGTGGCTTAATAGATGCTTCGATCCTTTGATCTCTGTCTCGTTGATTCGGTGACCTTTAAACACCGAGATCACGGTCGGCTCGATGCGCGACTTTCGCGGCAGAAGGCGACTCCTCTCTTGCCCGTCTCGGAGCGCGCGGCTGATTTTTCCTCCTCGTCGTTTATTGTG
>JASTWK010001885.1:0-22745 GCA_030770225.1 Temnothorax unifasciatus | reverse complement strand
TTTAGCCTATACTCTTATGGAGAAAGTCGCTCCGAGGTAGATTATCACTGGTTTAGTACACACTTAGCCAACTTAGGACTTTGAAAACCTAGCATTTGATAGATGAAACATCAAGGATTGTGTAAAGACTTTAAAAATCGGACTTTACTACGTGGATTGAAGGCTATATCGTCATAAAGTTCAGGTCCCAGCGTAGAATCTTGGATAATAAGCGATTCCCGAGTCGTTGACGCTCTCATACCCCGACATATATTCTATACATTAATAATTAACGAAGAATATAGCACGTAAGTAGCATCCACGATTCATTATACTAATATTGCATATAATTCGGGATCGCTGTAATGACATTTATTTCAGTCGCATTTTTGACTCACAAGTAACCATCGAACCTCCTTAAGTTCATTCCGCATTCATAGATTTCTTCATCGTCGTCATATTCAAGATTCATATCAAGTAAATTAATCGTTTTTATTATATGCTCTACATATCTTTACGTTAGAAATCGATATAACTTTTTTAAAATAGAGATTTAAACATATTAAAAAAACCAATTATATATTAGTGTTGCATTATTTTTTAAACCAAAATTACGTTTAAGGCTTCTCTGCTATTTATAGATACGCTACTGTTATTTCGCCCGGCAACCGGCTAATATAACGAAATCAACTCAATTAATTGTCTCTAATGTGTGCAAGTGTTACATGGAAATTCAACGTATGACGCATCGCTCCTATCTCGATTTGACGAAGATAATGAGTCGACGACGACGGGGAGACGAGGGGAGACAATCATTGACACACGTATATACTGTGGATATAGTGTATATATAGTGTGTGGATACAACTTAACATATATATATGTATGTACGTTCCTATGACTCAATGGGAAAGCTCGCATACACGAGGTCAGCCAACGTCTCGATATTCATAAGGTCAAAGCAGCTGCGCGAGTAATTTTGAAGAGTGCAATAAAAGGGAGCGAAAAACTTGCGTAATTAACGCCATTTGACTCTTTCTCTCATACATGAAAAAATTATTGCAAATGCTTCATAAAATTATTGATTTTTCACATTATGTAAATCGTAGCGAGTTTGTCCCAGCGATAATTGCACGTTAATAATGAAGCGATTTATGTTTACAAAATTTGACGAACAGTATATATCAACTGTATTCATTTAGCGCATGGCTGTGACGTACATATACAAATCTCATAATAATTTACAAGGTCTAAACTCTAAAATTTATGGTGGTAGAAATACTATCTATCTATGCGTTTTGCAACGATAATGTTACGCACATATATATATATGAGCTACTCTAATATTAATCTAAATAATAATGTACCGATTTAGTTATCAGAAACTGCTCTAACAATAAGCCGCGCATGGAAATTTAACGGATAACAGGAAAGTAAAATTTATTTTTTAGGAAATAGGTTATCCAAGACGAAATTAGAATGTCACAAATAATAAATTAAAAAAAGAGTTAGCGCATGAATATCGCATTTCCAACGATGTAAAAAAGATGTGGCATATTCATGTTATCGATCGTTATTTCCATATTTGCATTACTATTCCTGCACTTCTGATACAAAAGTTTGTTCGGTAGCCTTTTATATTTAATAACCTGTCAACAATATTGTGTACATAAATTCAAATACAGCGAGAAATTTCTTTATTGCTTTGACCTCGTTCCTCCGAATTTGCGATGCATGTCAGAACGTATTGCACAATATATAAAAAGATTTTTAAGTAGAGGTGAACAATTTTTAATATAGAAATACAATAAATATTTAATAATACAAATGTGATATAAACGCGACATAAAAATTGGAGCAGTTATAATTGTTATCAAAATAATTACGATTAATGTTAAAAGCAGCTAAAAGAAAATGTCAGTTTAGAATTACTGCGCGAATAAGACTATGACTAGGAAACGAAGAGGAAAAGAGGCTAGTAATACATAGAATGGGGCATTATAAAGTTGTTGATACAATTCCCTCGTGCATTTCGAACTGTCCGTGTCTTATATGGCCTTTATCGATGTTAAACACCCGGTTGGTTGTTACTGATCAAACAGGAACTTTCATCCTGTCCAACTAAGCTAAGCACAGGTAAGCTTTCATCCCATTAATGGTTACCAACGTCTACAAATGCCCGCCGGCGCGGCGGGCAGATAGATGCGCGCGCGTAAAAGGTCATTGTAGCAATGTACACTGACCTTTAATATCCGGTGTATAGCACGCGCAGTGTGACGGCGATGCAAGATTCCTATAGAGCTAGCGCGTCCTTTCGCGAAATTTAATCAACGTCAAGGAACTCGGTCTAATCTCAAGGTGATCTCATAATGAATTTATATACCTGGCGGCGACAGCCTAATTAGCTATTTTCTTTAAATAAACTATATAGGGTGTGTATAATTCATACATTTTGATGCGGTAACGCGATAATTATACCGTAAAATACCAATGTATGAAACGCCAATGAATATTAAGTCCTCATTTATATTATATCGAGAAAATCTTTTCTCAATTTGTATCACTTCAAGTCAACCTCTTTCTCATATTTTTCCAGACTTGCGAATAGTATTTCATTATATTCTCTGAAAAACATTTAACTCATAATTTAAAAGAGTAATTACTTCGAGAATAGTATTTGGGGGATGAGAGATTCTTTTCGGACAAATTCCGATCGGCAACGACGAGAAAAGTATTCCCCTTGATTTTTATATCGGCGACGGGGAGAACAAGGAAAAAAACCCCCCTGGGAGTGATCGGTTGATTAAGCTATCGAACCCAGTTTCCACGTCAGTGTGCGCATTAAAAGAATTCTTTAAAGCACGAAATACCGTCGTGCGCCAGCTTATCTCCGTAAATGCAACGGGGAATGATGTAATTAAAATGAATACGTATATCCCGCGCTTTTACAATAATCCGTAAGAAATCGTAAATAAATTACTTCTTGGAGTTAAGGATATATCTTCATCGAAGAAAAAAAGTCAACCATACGCGATACACGTGATTGGTTCTTATACCGCTGGAAATGTGGTTGTGCCAACGATGTAAGATAACTGGCATTATTTTCTCAACGGAACGAAAGAGAGGCCGTGAATTCTCTCTATTTTGAGCGATCCTATCGATGGCCGGTCGATAGAATCAATTACACGAGATAACAGAGACTGTGGTTGAAAAAAAAAAGGAGCGCGAGATATATTTGCAGGCAGTTACGTCCCAGTTATAGCAAGCAGACTAGTTTTTACGGACGCCGGAAAAAAAAAGAGGATCTTATAATAGAGGGTATCGCTCGGCTACGTGATCACAGAAAATTTGATGCGGATCATTGAAGTGCTGCATAATGCGCGGTTCATGGCCAAGCAATTTGCTTTCGAGTTGCGTGCGCTAAATAGCGTAGCCTTTCGGCTCGCAAACACGCATCGGCTCGTTTGCCGCGTGCACGTGAAGTGTACAAAGAGCGGTTGCATTTTGTGTTTCTCATAGTCCCAGATAATCAGGCTGAACGGTGGGCTGAATCGGGAAAGTCGATTATGTAAATACCTGGCCTCGCCATTTTGTGCCTTAAGTCGAGCAATCGCGAAATGGATGTGCGCGCGAGAAACTCGTTCATTATGCTGGCTGCTCCAGTTACACTAACCGAGCCCGTTACGTAAAGTCGATGTAACTTGAATTAATACGGTCGTTCAAATGAACGTTTCAATCACTCGCGCGGACACGGCATAATTACGGAGAATTATTTATTAATAATGTAATCACGCAACGAGTTTCTCTGTAACGCGCACGGATCCGTAATTCTCTATCGCAATATTGCTAATTTACAGAAACCAACATGTTATCCCGTCACCGCTAAGTGCTCCTATGAAAATATCCCGTGGGTACTCGTAACACGTTCACTTAATGATAGAGGTATATATTTTTTAGAACTGTTCCCTGGCTATAACAGGTGGGCCGAGACACCTAAAATTAATCTACGACAATGTATAACATCATAGAAAGAACAGTTTCGTTAGAAATGAGCTGAAATCCAGATAAATACCATAGTCCAAGATAAAGTAAATTATCATATGTCATATAAAAAAACGCATTGGTTCTCAGCTCTTTTATTAAAAAAAAAAAAAAAATTTAAAGAAAAAGGAAGAAAGAAAATAGAATCCTTTCGCGGAAGTTTCGCGTGATTTTGAAGTCATGCGTGTCAAGTCAAATTGTACAGAGGATTAAGGCAGGCTTATCGGTAACGTCACGAAACATCCTGCTGATATATCCCTGCTGATTTAGTAGCTCCGGTTTAACAGACGGTATTTATAGAGCTGTTTCGAGTACGGACGGAGAGCGCGATGAGTCAAAGTTCCCGCGTACGGGTACATCCCTCACCGACTTCGGTGTATCACCCCCAGTAGACCGTTTTTATTTCCGTGCGTATGAAGGCAGTGCGTACATATGTATATATATAGTATTTATGATAGCGTGCGCGCGCGGCTTAATGAGCTACGGACAGACAGCCGGTCGCTGACTCACTGGCGGGGCACATCGCGTCGAGCGTTATGGTGGTGCGGGCTCGACGAGCCCTCCGGGGAATACCCCGAACCCCTTCCGCCTTCGCGAGACCCTCCCGTCTCCCGTTCCCTTCGTCAGACTCGTAAACAGATCCATAGACGTAATTAAATGCGAGTAAGCGTCTGTCAGCCAGGTGGAAGTAAACCCTCGCGCCTAATCTTTCCTTGTTCTTCATGCGAATTGTATTCTCCTTTGCGCCTCTCGCGACGCGACATTTAAATATAATAATATGCACCGAGACGAGACTGCGAAAGAGAAGGATATGAAAGAGAAATGATAGCTCAGACGAATTATTATTAAACGTGACCTCAGATTTCTACTTTTAGAATTCAGTTGATCGATGATAAACCGATTGTCGGTCCTCGATTCATCAAAAATGACCGCGCTGTAGCATAAAATCACGGTGCACATAGCTGGAGAATTACATTTTATTACCAATGTATTTTTAACTCTGTTTATTTTCGATCCGCCTCTCTTGTGTGTGTCCCCGTTATTATCGTTTAATTACTTTATTCCAAAATTCACGCATCAATTATCTATGGCTCGATGCGCAGTATTTTAATAATTCAACAAGGTCCACTTTCGAATCTATAATATTCGACGCGATATTTATCCAAAGGTATTTAAAAACTATCGAGTCATCATCGTATATTTACATAATGTACGGCGCTTTACGGATCGGAACGCACAATCGGATCGAGCAATAAACGTCGGGTATTCGCATATTCGCGCACATTTTGTCCGTGTCGGAAGATCTTTCTCGCGCGTGTGCATATCAATAAATACTTGGGATGTAGCCTTCCGTGGCGTACATGGACGCGTACGTTCACGCGCGCGTTTCGCTTTCGTTCGTTTCTTCGATCATTTTTCAACGCCAGCGAGCCACGCCGCTGCGTTGTGACGCTAAATCAACGCGGCGCGCATCTCGAGCGCGCGGATCGCGCGAGAGAGGAGACAGGAAGGGAAAATATAGCCGCCGTAACTACACCACGGGCTCCCGCAAATATATTTCCAACTAAGATTGAAAGTGGGTCGATAAGGGTTTACGTCATCGGGTCGGAAAGACCCGCGAAGGAGACGAGCGAGAAAATGGAAGCCCCCGGAGCGAGATCGCTCGGATGGGAGACGAACGAGACCGGGCGAAAGAAGGAGAGAGAAAGAAGGACTCGAGAGACAGAAAAGCGGCATTTCCTACGAACTGTACTTAAGGCGACAATGCTCGCACCGATTACAAATTTTACGGTGCACTCCGCGGCATGCCCTCGCGGTCGGATTAAGGAGAGCTCTCGAACGCGATTTCCCTAGGACGTTTCAGAACCGCTACCACCGCGCGAAGGAGAATAGTAAAAGGATGAGCGAGTCGGATGGTACTCTGCATAACCGGCGGGAAGAAACCGGAGATCCCGAGTGGATAGACTTCTGGAGAGATCTCTTAAAAATCCGCGACAAATTAATAATAACTCGAGAGAACGTAGGTAACGCGCGGAGAGATGCGGGAAACGCGTTTTTCTTTCACCGGCGGATATCGAGGAGAGATCGGTAACGAAATGGCGAATCTCGGCGAATCTCTGTAACTGTATCCTTTCGCCCTTTCGCGAAAACGGTGCGAAACGGCGGTTTGCTCGTCTCCCCTTCCCCTTGGAGACGAGCCAAAATAGGAATTGGCTATTGACCAAGGCAATGGTACCTAAATTACCACTGGCGCTTGCACACTCCGCGCCGCGCCGGGAGATGCTCGACCCTTGTTACGTGTCCTGTATTCGATTATCTGCGTCATGCTTTATTACGGGCTAACGTCACGACAGCGGCGCATCTGCGGCGATCGCATCGCGACTCGCGTCACTCGGCGCAAATTCACGAGGACGAAGTGGGATCTGCGGATCGATTCGACGTATGTACGTGTGCGCGTGTTAAAACGAGAGACGCAAATGTTGCGCAACTCTTTTATTTAACTTTGATAATAAATTTTTCGAAGAATTTGAAATCTACCTCTTCTCCACAGAAGATATTAAGACAGCTTACGAGTAATAATTAATCAATAATTATTGATTAAAAATAAGAAGTTTCCGACGTATCGAATTTCCCGCAAAAAAATGCGTAAGTCCACGATCTTCAGACAATTTAAAATGGATTTTGTCTGAATGAAATTTTCATTTGAGGCTTATAGATTAAATTGGTACTAATTGGTAATTAAGAAAGTGATCTACTTCCATGTTTTTATAAAAAAATGTGTCGTTAAAGACAGGAATTAATTAATGAAACATGGACACGTATTGTTCTTTCCAAACAGTGGAATTTATTTTCTGTTAGAAAATAACTTCGTTGTTCACAACACATTCGAAAATTGATCGTAGATAAAGAGAGGTGAGGACGTTATCCGTTGAATAGAGGTGTAAAGCCGTGAAAATGTCGACAAATCTAGAGATGAAAAAGAGCGGGTACTGAGTGCGCGCGCGCGCGCGCGCGCGCGCGCGTGTGTGTGTGTGTGTGTGTGTGTGTGTGTGTGTGTGTGTGTGTGTGTGTGTGACAGAGAGAGAGAGAGAGAGAGAGAGAGAGAAGGGAAGAAGGAGAGAGAGAGAGAGAGGAAGAGAGAGAGAAGGGAAGAAGGAGAGAAGAAAGAACGGAGAAGAAGGACGACGGAAGAAAAATAGAAGCGACGACGGCGAACGGATTCCTTTGGGCGTGAGAGAAATGCCCGCGAGAAACCCTACCTTCGCTCCGGTCCCCTCCTTTCTTTGTATATTCGAAGGATTTCCACTAATGAAATAATTAAAATTACAAAGCTCTCCGCGCTCGACGACCGACGAGGATAACGACGACGACGACGTCGACGACGACGAACGATCGTGTGCGCCGGAACCTCTATTTCCCCTTACATCCCCCGCAATCCCTTTACCTAGGAGGACGTCTTTGCACCCATCCCTTTACTCGCAGGGAAACCGGTAACGGTTCAATGAGAATCAATGAAAATTCCCGACGAAGAAGCTTTGAAATTCCATTAGAAAATCAAAGACATCCCTCGTTCTCTCCAACTGTTGTTTCGCTCATTGCCCGTTTCGCGAGTCCGTAGTCTCACCTTTTCACGTTGTCGAACGCGAGTATATTCCAATCGGATGTGCGAACATACGGAACGGATGGAGAACTCGATTGTTACCATCTACTTCTATAACTGATCTTCTAAAAGCTCGTTAATTCGAAATTTCTTACTTAAATATGATAGAATCAGAAAAGTGAATTGACCTAATATTGGATCGTTCGTGCGAAGATAACTGAATGGTTCGACGTAAGAATATAAGATAAATCCATTTTAAGTCATGCCCTCAAATGAACTGTGCAAATTATCGACTCGTTTCGCCCTTGTTTCTGAATCCTTCGCACTTTCTACACACATTAGGTATTTTACCAGGGAATCGGGAACTAGCTTCGTTACTCGCGAGGACGCGAGATTATCTAAAAACGCGTGGGCATGCACGCGTAACACAATCTATGTCCAAACACCCGCAAGATCCCCGGTATCGAGTTACTCGTTTTAGGTAGCGTTATTTGAGATAACCACCTGGGGCACACGTATACACGGGACCGCCGGACATGGAGCTTCGGGAGTCAGACACGACAAAAGCACTTCGTGAGTATCGGGGGCTGTTCCCCGGTCCCTCATTTCGCCATCTGGACCTAAAGTTGACGATAAACAAGAGAACGCGATCGAAATCGTTCGACGTATCACTTCCGTATCCGCGATATCGATAACATTACAGGGGACATAATCGATACAATCGTCTCAATCTCCCGCTGTTGCTAATATTCCCTTGTTATGCGCGAGAGAATAACAGACTACGAAAAAATGTGGGTCACGAACTAAATTCGCAAAGTATGCATTAAGATTTCATGGCACAAATATGTAAAGATACCAGAGTCTTCGTGACCTGATACCTTATTTAGTTATTTGCAGTTTTCGCTTTTTGAAACCTTCTTGCTGTTTTCATTTCTGTTATATCTATCTGGCTGCTAATAACTGTCATTAAACTACCATAACTACGTTACGGATGAGCGATGTTCATTATGCGTCGCGCAAACATTTTCAACTATTTATATTGTCTGCGAAAAATTGAAACAAAAATTTCAAACGTCTCGACTCGGGACGACTTTTATAGAACTAATAAATTTTATTTGTTATTATCACCGATCGTTTAACTTCTCTTGAGAATTTTTCGATTCTCTCTGACAATCTCCGAGTATTTGCAACGTTCTAGGGAAGGCGCTATCAAATCATAACCAAATAGCTAGGTAACGAGATACAAACAGTGTGTCCGTGCTCGAGGGGGAAGTACCACGGTGAGGAGTAAGGTAAGGATGAGAAGGGAACGGAACAAGGTTGCGATGTACTACCACTAGAACAAACCAGGAGAATACTCATAGTGATTGTATACACGGTGGCTCATAAATCATTCGTTTTTTTCCAAACCTCAAAACGGTAGAAATGATATTTAAAAAAGCTGCAATAATTTTCCGTAATTACAAAATTATTACAGTTTCTATCAAATATATAATATTTGTACATGTAGATAAATTTTGTTATGCATAAAGCGTTATCTATTATTATAAGTATAGTCTTACTTTATTCGATAAGAAATATAGCTTAAATTATCCGACGTTGCTCGGGCTTTTTATATCTAGAACATCAGCATTTGGGATCAAAGAGTTACTAGGGAACATATAATAGACAGACATTCTAGTTTATATATATATATATATATATATATATATATATATATATATATATATATATATATATATATATATATATATATATATATATATATATAAAATCTCTTATCTAATGAAAGATAAAACTATATATTTATGTAAAATAACGCTTTATGTATAATAGTTCTTTTACGAAATAAAGTATAATTATATTCAGATAAGATAACACACACAATAGAAATGCAAGGAATTCTGCATAGATATTCAAAAGATTTCAAAACGCTGAACACCATGAATTTAAGAATTAAAGGTACCAATGTGACTGATCCAAATAGATTGCTATACGTTACGAGATTGGTACCTTTTTCCGGGCCATTTCCGCAGACTCCGGTAAAAAATATGATTCGGCTACCCGTGCAACATTTAATGCGCCATTAAGAACAATTTAAGAACGGAAAGAAATAGGAAGGATAACAATTTCCTGCCGTCGCAATAATTCCTTTCGCGGATATGTACGGTATTGTCCGATAAATTTGCGCGCGATGGGCGGATCTTTGCGCGAATGTTTGACGAACGTAAAAAGAAATTCACCGACTGGGATAGGAAGAGAGTTCAGCTATTTCCTATCTCGCTTCTCGTATACGTCGCTTCCTGCCCTCGGGGATGAAACCCCGAACGCCATCCCCTCAAAACGCTCATCTCTGCCGCGCCCGCGTTGCTATCCTGGAGCTTTGGGTCACGCGACTTTCTTACTCTCTGACTTGTTTCTTTTCGCGACTAAATAGATTCCTCGATCTCGGGTTAAAAAGAACCGAAACATTCGCGGTCGGATAGCGGTAGCGCGGTTTTCCTACTTTAACGCGAACACTTCCAGAAAGCATCTTTCGCCGGTCGGCACGCTTGACACACGAATTCTCGACACCTCTTCGCCGATACCAGGTATCGCCGAATCGCTTTCCACCGAAAGTTGGCTTTTTCCACGCTCTGTTTGTAATTTTATCGCCGTAAAAATCGCGTCGCGTTAAACATCGCCCGTAGGGCGCTTTTCAGAACATCGCGTCATTAAGTGCTCTTTTTGCAAAACGTATACTGAAAGCCAGCGTGTGTAACCGAAGAAGCCTGGTCGTATTTAAATTTCTCTCTTTACAATATAACGTTAGATGGAATTATTTGTGTGTGCCTGCAAAGGTAACTTTGTGACGCAGTCGGAAAAACGTCCTAAAGTCAATTAACTAAGAACCGCTTAAACTGTTGATTCGTGAAACATAGAAAACTGATAATATTTATATAAACGTCAGAAACTGTAATAAATACAAAATAATTTCTGTATATGACAAAATATCGGATTATAGACACGGAGAAAATATTGTAGCAATAAAAGTTTTTTTGTTATCCTGAAATATATATACTTGAGGATTATATGAAGGAAATTATGATATTCTTATTCGAAGATGTCATATTTTATATTCTACAAAAAATTGTGTAATTTTTTGAATATATTTTAATGTACAATTTAACGTAATCAAATTCCAGTAAAGTGAAAAGGATATTTTACGATGTGAATGTTGGTTGCTTTTATACAAGTTGTCTGTTTCACTATTTTCGAAATGTAGCAGTTTTTTAGACAGAACAAATTAACTGACTGCAACGTTGCAATGTAAGTTTTTATATATCCGTAACAGAGTTACATAGGCATTGAAATGCCTATGTAACTTTTTGTGTATGGTAATTTTACTGATGCTGACTGGTAAAAATGCATATTGTTCACTACCTATTTTCATAGTAATAAATAATAATGTTAAACACTGACTTTACGTCAAAGCGTCATAAAAGAGAATACACCTCTTATTTTTGGTCATTGATACTGTGATATTTTTCCATATTTTATAAAATACTATCTTTTTGCAAATTTAAAGTCATTTCCCTTCCCAAAAGTTTTGTGTTTAATAATTTCAGAATATAAATAATATAATCAATATACATATAATTATATAAACACATACACACAGATATATATAGAATATAATGTACACAAGATATTAATATTTTTAGAAATTTAATAAACATCAGAATTAACGATGTTCAAAGTGAGAGGCATAGGTATGTCAGGCAAAATGATAATTGCGGATTTACAAGAATTTAGACTAATGGTCTTTATAAATCCCGATGCAAAGCCTCGATGTGTGCGTTTCGTTTGCTGGACGAGAAGGACCGTCGCGGACAATCGAACTAATTGCACGCGCTTTAGAAACGGTGCGCAACGCACACAGGGTGGCGAGCTACTTAATTAATGCGGCGCGCGTTTGGGACGAAGATCACCCCCAAGAAGGCGGCTCCAACGAGCGTGACTAATATGGAGATATCTCGGCACGGGTGCGAGAAGGCAGGAGGGAAGAAAGGAGAAAGAAAACCGACTCACCCTCACGGCCGCTGACTCCATCCTGATGAGGTCCTCACTCCCGGCAAGAGTCTGTGCGCCCCGAGGACGACGACGTCGACGTACGGCACGTTGAGAAGAAGGAGCGGGGCGGGGGAGAGGACGATGGAAGAGACTCGCTGCATCCGCCGACAAATACGTCGCGTTCGTCTTCCCTGTGGAAGAAACGGAGAATAATAAGCACGCTGAGAGCGAAGGGGGTAAACGGAGCGGGAGTGGGGAGGGGGGGAGAAAGAGTGGGTCTGGACGAACGCGGCGCGTTTCAGCATTTTTGTCTCGTATCATCGCGCATTCGCGACGCGATCCGATTCTCGAGAGCGAGATAAAGACGGCGAATCTGCATGTTCCGCGCGTCTGCGAGAGGAGAAGTAAATTTATGCGCATATATCTCCATCTCGCTCTTCGACCGCGCGTCTCGCGCTACGTACATTCGTCACCTCGCGTATTTTATCGCGTGCCGGTTCATACCTGTAGATATATAAGTTCAGCTACTAAACTGTATTGTCAGAGCGAGATATCCGAGATCCACGCGGGTGTCGAGACAATTAAAATTTTACAAGTTTATAAATCGCGCAGGGAGACAAGAGGGTAGACATATGGAATTCTCACCTAATGGCGGCGTATCGTCAAGCGCGACTTTCCGAGTCCGCAACTCGAATGACGCGCTTCGAGATATATTACGTTGCCGATACGAAAAATCTACAATTCACGTTACGAACTAGAGACTTGCAATACCGTCGGCGGATTTCGAGAGGGGCCGAAAAACGCGCGCTCTTCGTTATACGGTTCGAAGCCGGGTTAACGAGCCGGGTAAAAAGACGCGAGAAACGTTCGGCCGAAAAATCCTCAAAAGTCCGCTCGTCCGGTGCCCGAGTGCCCGCGCTCTTCGCACTTGAACCAGCTGCACCATCTATCTTCCCTCTTTCTCGCACCGATGGCTAACCGCACGTCTATCTCGGTCCAAGTGTAAAAGGTGCAGCTACAAGGAGCAGCTTGCGGAGCCTGCAATTCAAATGCTACCAAACTGCACCGGTAGCGTCATCTCGAAGCGATCGATCGTACTTTGTTCTCTGTAATCGAACATCGCGTACGTCGATTACGATCGCGCATTTACCGACACGTCTCGTTTGTCGATAAAACAAATTATAAGAAAATTAAACAGAAAAAATAGAATTGTTAAAATTGATTAAAATCTGATTTATATCCAATGCATTAAAATGTTTTCTATTAAATTAAATTATTTAATTTAATAACATTCTTAAAATACGACACGAGCAAATAAAACGCAGATCGAACAGTCATATATGTTAACGCTAAAAGTAACAATTTTCTAATTCTTTTAGGTCCTCTCAATAATTATACTGGATATCCTTTAACAATAATTTAATTAACTTCTCCAATTTCTTTCGTCAAACCGCAATGTGACGAAATTAACTAAACCGATCGTAATTGTCCATCAAATTCGGAGCGCGAGATACTTTTTTACGACACCGAAATCTCTCTCCCGCGTCTGAAAATTCTTTGTACAACTCGAAGAACAGAAATCTGAATCTTCATTGATTCTAAATAGCGCAGAATTAGATCGCGCGCTTTTTCGGGAAGAATAGGAGACGATCCTAACCGTACTCCTCTCTTACATCAAAGTTCCGACGCGTATTTCTCAATAAACAAAGATTTTCACATCTATAATATATATTGAATCGAAATTCTTGTTTACCGGGAAACAGCCTGCAGAAGTATATATTGACCTAAAAATTCGCGTCGACCTCTTCCGCGCGGTAAAAGCCTGACACGAACCGCTCCGACTCCCCTTATCTCTCGCGCGCGCGGCGATTATCGTTCGTTGTGTAAATTATCTGCTCCTCCGCGGCTGCACCGCGGCTATACCTTCTGCACTTGAAACGGGCGTGCGGCGTGCGATCGGACGTCGGAGAGAGAAAGAATCGGCGTGGCGAAAGGCGCGGCGGACGATGCTCGGCTACGAGGAGCGAGCTGCGTGATAATAGTCGTGATACGCGACCGATAGGGTATATCGGCGTGCCGCCCCCCTCGGCGAGTCGCACTTTTTGAAAGTATAAACGTGCCGCCAGCGGCCAGCTTCCGTCCGTTCGACGGTACATCTCCCGACGTGATGTGACGTTCGCGTCAGTTCGCATATCGCGGGTCGTCGCACGTCGCACGCAGAAACGTCGGTATGGCACGGTAGGGCGCGCGTGCATATCTCCTTCTCCTTTTCGTCGGGTCGGGGGCGTTTCGTTTCGGAGTCCACGTTTCACGGCCCCCCTTCGCGAGGAGCATCTTCAGCGTATCTCCGCGCTCCGCCGTTCGCGCGTTTCATGGGGAGTTACGATTACGGGGCTTCGGGCTTCGCCGATCGCGGCTTAACGTAATCGCGCTGCCCTCTCCCCCGCCCCCTCCTCCTCCTCCTCACAGTCCTCACCCCCTTCTCGGGCCGGAGGTGTGCTGACACTGCTGACTCGTCGATAAACAAGGAGCCGCGCGCGCGCGCGCGCGCCGACGTCACCGCCAGGAAACGCGCGCGATGCGTGTCCCGGCGCCGCGAGCGCAACACCCCAAGGTCTCGTGAAGGATGTCCAGGTGTCAGTGATTGATAATTGATACCCGCGAGACGCGCGAGAAACGCGTTAACGGGGAGCGCGTATAGGTAGGTCCGGGGAAGGAAGGTATGGAGGGTGCCAACGGTCAGCTGCAGACCAAGTATCAAAAAGTCGCCACGGAATACTCAAAAGTGAGGCACCTCTCTCTCGTATAAGACGTAAAGGCAGATTTTTGTTGTATTTACGATAGGAGAGCGCGCCGCCGGCCCCTCGCTCTGTCTCCGTTTGCTTATTTAATGTATCCTAAAAGGAGGGATGACCATTTGCAGATTCGTGCGCAAGCGAACGTTCTGAAGAAGGCTGTGATAGAGGAGCAGGCGCGCAACGCGGACATCCGGAATCAGCTGAAGGAGAAGGAGGTGGTGTTTCGTAGGGCCGAGCAGGAGATCGACAGCCTGACGTTTCGCAATCAGCAGTTGACGAAGCGTATCACCGTGCTGCAAGAGGAGCTCGACAAGGCGCAGAACAGGCCCAAGAAAGGCAAGGGCAAGGCATCGGAGAACAACAGTCAGATCCCGTCTCTGCCACCGCCGCCGAATAACATCCTAGACGAGGAATTTCAGAAGAAGATCGTGGAGAATGCTCAATTGTTGTCGCAGATCAGCGACAAGGATAGCGAAATTGAAAGTCTGTACGAGAGGATACAGCAATTGGAATGTAAGGTCGACTACTGCGAGAAGTCCAAGGTGGAGTCGGAGTGTCAGTATCAGGGCACCGTAGACAAATTGGAGAGGGAGAGAAATGACTTGCAGAGGAAGTTAAACGACAGGCAGAAACAGGAGGAGACTGTGTCGTGGTCTAGTAACGAAGGTAGACGCGATGGCTACGATTTCGATGCGAGAGGAGCGCTCTCGAATCATCGTCAGACAGAACCGTCGCCGTTTTCTTCGCCGTCTGCCTCGCGTAGATCGTCGAAATCGCTTGGTGAAGGAAAGCCGCAAAAGTCACAAGAAGAAAGTAATGAATTTCTCTATGCAAAATCATGTGACCTAGAGAAGGAAATTAATCACTGGAAGGCCCAGTATCATATACTCAAGATAAAGTATGATGAACTAGAACAAAGAGAGCCTGCGGCAACTTCGCAAATCGATGGCGACACATTAGAACCTATAGAAGAGAATAATATGGTATGTATTATCATCTGTGTTTCCACTCTTCTGAAGAAATATATATATTTCACATTTAACTGAATTACGTGTATCAACTTGTTTTTGTTGACAGATTGGGAAATTGAGAGCACCTTTTGCCATACCAGAAGAGATCGAAGCTCGTGAATTAAAAATTAGGGATTACTTCCTAGAAGAAATCGAGAGATTAACGAACGAAAAACACGTCTACCACATAAAAAACTTAGCTATGGCCGCCAATGTAATGAGACATATTTTAATTCTTATTTTCTTAGTAAATGTGCGAACGTCCCCGTATCTCCGTCATGTAATGTTGTACAAATTTGTCGTTTGTGTTCTAGAGCGAAGTTATGCACGTGCAGTTAGATACGAGCGAATCAAAGAGAGAGAAGTGCGAAGCGGCGCTATTAGAGACACTTTCCAATTATAACGGTATACAAAAAGAGAAAGAGGCGCAAGAGGTGAATTACAAGGTACAGCTCAATACTATGAGCGAACATCTTGCCAATATGAACGAGAAGCTTATCTTCCAAACGGAGGAGATACAACAACTGAAATTTGAACTAGCTAATAAGGTAAAGATGCACAGGGTATACGAGGAACAGTCACTTGTGAGAGCGTTTAATATCGAGGGTATAAATTTCTTTCAGAATAGTAAAAAAGGAAAACAGAAGTGATCCAGGTCAGAATTGCAAAGAACAATCATTGACATTCCATTCAGTGGTATGGTTTAATCACGATCATAAATTTCTATTATGTACATAATATAGCTCATACCTGAAAACCACTGGTTTTGCATACTCACATCTTTAGCCTGAAAGGTGCTAAAGAGCTCTCTAACTCGATGTTACATTATTTATGAAATCAAAATAAAAATCTCTCATCGACAACGTTCTTTTACGTGGACGTTTACGTTATAAGTTTAACTCTCTTCTATATTGCATATGTGCAACGATAATTCTTATTTGCTCATACTTATTTACAGCAATATATACCAACACTTGGTACGGAATAAATTTTTTACCATTTAAATTCATTAACAAAGAGATGCATAAATCTTCTTTTGGTATCACTTATAAAGACATTTAGTTAGACCGTTTATAGTTAAAATGTAAACTGATACTTCGATTGTAAATTGTAAGCCGTTCTTTCTATATTAAAAGAGAATGCGTGTAAGAGACATGTACAGCTACTGTTTATAGTAGGTGTTGTGATAAAAATAATATATTCGCCAAAGCAATTGTATGTATTGCTCTGCGCGTATTAATTATATATAAATAAAGTATAATTAATCTTCGGTAAACAGTTTTAAAGTTTACATTAAATCACAAGCCAGCGCTCTTACTAGTCAACAGTGCGTATATCCATCGTTGTCTACTCTACTTTAATAGCGAAGCTAGCACCGCAGCTACATCCCTGTTCCGCTAAAGGATTGTTCGTTATTCTAAAGGCAGATCGTATCAATTCCGTATGGAACTCTATCGTCGATCCCTTCACGTATTCCAACGACGTCGAGTCTATTACTACCTTAGTGCCGTCCTTCTGAAATATTCTGTAACACGAGAAACAAGAGTGGTTTCTATCGATCGCACATTATTTGCAGAAAAACTATGCGTATCTGAACGCACACCTGTCATCCTCCTGTACGTTTGGATCCAAGTCAAACTTGTACTGGAATCCAGAGCAACCACCACCTTCCACGGTAATTCTCAGACATGCTCCATCGTCGGCTATTTCCTTCAAACGCTTCACGCAGCTGTCACTGATGATCAAATCATCTGCAGGCTTGACAGCGGTGTTCGTTGACACTCCTCGGGATGATGTAACCATGGATACATTGTACCATGGTGAGCTGGAAATAAATCAGGAATCTTTGTATTAACTGTATTTTTATTTTTTACTAGTATTAATTACTAGTAAAAGAAATATATTTTTTATTGAAGTACATAAAATATCTACATATGTATTGAACTCTACACAAAATATATGTGTATTGCGAGATGTATGATTATACGTTTTCACGTTTTAAGATAATGTAATAAAATGTTGTACATTACGTAACATGAACGCGTGAGATTTAGCGTGCCAACGAGAGAGAATTTAAATATTACTCACACCAACAATCGAGAGAAATACCGATTCGCCACAAAGTTTGAAGACAGGCCCCACATGACATGGGTTAACTTCGCCATGTTTCTCAACTCGGATGCCTCGGATGTCAGCTCGCTATCAGCTGTCGAGTTCGTTCCAAATTTTGCCGCCAACTTTAAGCGTATTTACAAATGATTGAGAAACGCGATACTTTAGCACGAACCAATCGAAATGTAATGCTTCCGATGAACCATCATCTGATTGGTCAGGTCAGGTGAGAAAGACACGACGTCAATACCTTGAATTCCTATTTTAAAAAATAAATAAGCTGCAATAAATTGTTCGGAAAATTTGAAGAAATAGTTTTAAAAAAATTCAAACAGATCCATAATCTCGAGGATGTAAAAAATGACAAAACTTCCATAAGAGGAGAGTAATGAAAGAGAAAGAAAGCGACATTTTCCTCCTCGAACGGCATTGGTCGGAAATTATCGCGTGACGTCAGGGCGAAAGACACACAGAGCTTTGGAGTACTTTGGATTTTTTGGAGCGAACGATGGGACGAGGGGAAGAGAAGAAGGGCGCGCGGCGCGGCGCAGCGCAGCAGCGCGGCGGCGCGAGTAAATAGTCGCGGATCAGCTGATGAGGCACAACACAAGAACACAACACAAGCCAGTCGGAGGAAGAGGAGGAGGGCCCGTCGTTTTCCCGCTGCCGTTGCCATTGGCACTTGCCACCGCTGCCTGCTGCTGTCTGCTGCTGCTGCTGTTGCTGCTGCCGCTGTCGTCGCTGTCGCTGCTGTTGGTTATGGCGACGAGTAGCTCCGACGGCTCCTGCACCGCGCCCGCGGACTTCCAGCTCTCGTCCGAGCTCGAGGACGCGTCGAGTCGCCTGAGCATGAACCTGCTCAAGTGCCCGTTGTGCCATAACAGCCGTCGGATTTTTTATTGCCGCCAGTGCGTCCAGAATGGGGATTTTATACATTCGAACACCGTCTACTCCGAACGGTGCGTCTGATGTTACGTTTCTCTTCTCTCTTCTTACATTTTCCGCGAACGGAGCAGCTCGCTGGTTTTTTTTTTCTTTTTCTTTTTTTTTACATCTTTAAGATTCCGACCGAGGTCACGGAGCGCGTTATTTCTGAGAATACGTTATAGCTGTCTAGTGAGGTTGCTCCGGAAACTCGCTCGAGCTGTGGTTGTAAGTTATAATTACCGATGATGTTATTTAGGTTCGCGGATAAGCAGATGCGGCTGGTACGGCTGAAGGCTGCTAGAGCCCAGCTGGAGGAGAAGTGCATGAAGGCTCTCGAGAGGCACAAGCAAAGGGATAAGCTGGTACCTGTAGAAATAATAATTATCTTCCGTTTTACAAAGCTGTAATGATATCCATATGTAGAGAGACAATGGACGTTATTGTTTATAGATACACATTTATTTTAATACCTGAGCACGAAGAAGTTCCCTGCCAACAGTCCGTCTTTTTAATGTAGTTAAATGAAAGCAGTTATACAGAAAATTATCACGTAATTTGAACAAATGCATGTAATCGTGCAATTAGCAAGTAAAATATTATCTTGGTCAACATGTTTACCGCAGTGATGCAACCTTTCATTTTGAACCTGTAATTTCAGATTTGTGATATAAATACGTGTAAAGAAAGAGTGAGACTACTTCAGTCTTTAGTAAATGAAACGAAGCAAAGTATCTTTAGAGGTAAGATTTAAAATCTGCAAGTGATAATATACTTGATCTAATAGCTATCTCTCTCCCATTAATTACTTGATCTTTTTTTTACACGTAGGCCAGCAACGTTTGGATGTTTTGAAAGATGTTAACCATCAGTTGGGCTTTCGAGTGCCACGGCACGAGGACAGAATAGAGAAATTACATCGTTATGTTAATGGCTTGAAAGTAAAGCAGGAGAAACAGAAGGAAGCTGTGGATAGGAAAAGGGAGCAATTAAAGAAAGTTATCAGAACTTCCGCCAAGCAGTTGATTCAGTATATTTTTCCCTTATCTAAGGTCCAACCGAATAGGAGGTATTAGATTTTATCTCAAAAATCTTTCTCTTCAACCACACAGATATTCTAAATATAAAATGTATTGATTTTAATATTAGAATACACACACATTTTAATTATAATACTTATTACTAACTCATTCTTATATTATGACATGCATGTAATTAGAAAATAAGAATAAATTGAACTAATGATTCAATAATAAGAACACAATGACATAGAATTGTTAAAAATGACGATCTCGCAGATTGTTGATATATTATAGTTTGTTATTTATAGTTTGGATGTTATTTATAGTTTGTGCAACAGCGAGGACAGCGACAGTGCCACTTCGGATATCCTTACTAGCGCATTAGCAGATGCATCAGGTACGTCATATGTACGGGGTAGGTGGATTAGCGAGAAAGAAAGTTCTTTGGAAATTCATCATTGTATAGTTGAACCAACGTTACCAGCGACGGGAGACTACAGCGCTTATTCTCTTTGGGGTAATTGTATTTATTCCTATATTGATTAACGATATTATACGTATTAATACGTAAGTATAATCGTGTTACATTCAGTTGCAGCAAATAAAGACGGAGTACCAGGTACGAACAAAGAAAATGCGATGCACAATCCAGCGTATAATATCAGTGCTGCTTTGACGTACGCTACACAACTGGTTAACGTTCTTGCCTACTATATTAATGTAAGACTACCATACAAAATTACTTGCGGGTATGTATCAAGAGTTATATATATGCTACGTGCAGATATATTCTTTATTTTTCTCTCTCTGTCTATTTTTATTAACTTTAATTATTATAATGTATGAACAAAGCTGTCTGTAATATTTTCTTCATCCCGCTTATGTTCTTTCAGAGAGTTTTGCGGAAATGAGTTGTCGGACCAAAAATTCGCTAGAAAAGTAGCAAGGCTAAATAGTAACGTATTACATTTGTGTCTTACGCAAAATACGAAAATAGAAGTTTTACATCCCATGCATACATTACAAAACCTGATGCATTTGCTCAATACTGAAATTAGTGATCTCGGAAGGTAATTCACAAGAATTTTACTGATTTTAATAAATAGAATCGAATTTGTGAAATTGTGATAGCCATATCTGTATACCGTATGTTATAGAATTGGACCAATGGAAGTTGATCCGTCTGTAATAGCACAACTTCACAATCAATTAGTTCCTGATTTGGAAAATAGCGATGATTCAGCTTCCGATGAAGAAGACCTGTGTTGGGGATGGGAGGCTGTAAGTCATACTTCTGTAAGTTATATACGCTTCTCTATAACGAATCTCGAGCAATGGGAACATGACGGATGCTTGTATTCATGGTGGTATATTATGTAGGTACCAAGTATCGCTTGTCCCGAAATGGCAGTACCTACTTCTGGTGCGATGGTTAGTCAGCAATCTTCTAGTATGCAAGTGCATCAGAGCGTCGCTGGTGGCTTGGTAACAAGTGCGGCAGCCAGTATCGCTTCGATTTGGCGAGGTTGGACTAATAAATAACTTTTTCCTTTTGACTAATAAGTTTCTTTCTATATAGATATATTTACTGTATATTTAAAATTCTTCAAATCAAAGGACAGAAACTCCGAAGAGGTGCTTCGAAGTAAAAATAATATTTATATTATAATATTTGTATATCATAGGGGAAAACGGACGTGATTTGAAATCAACATGTAAATATGACTTTCTTAACTTACACGTGACATTCAAAGTAGTTCAAATACGCTGTGACAGATTCCGTTAGATCTGATATCTAACTTAGCTCGAATCTAAAGTAACTAGAGAAGGATTAATAAACTGGCTGTTTAATAAATTTATAGACATTTTATATTTCAATTGCACCACACGAAAATATTAAATTAGATTGTGATATATTAAAATGTATACTAATGGTCTACAAAACAAGATGTATGTTAATTAGCACAGAGATGTATACCGATATATAGAATTTGTTATGGTAGAACATATAAATATGCAATGACTGCCTTTTCTATGCTCATCGCTCATGCGATCATATATCCCTACAAATAAGATATGCTTCCCTCTATTAAATATGTCATTAAATAATCATTAATATATTTTATATTGCCGGACTTATTTGATGCAGAATTAGTATTAGAATCTGTATAAAAGTCTTTGTGAACATATCTTAAGATTGTAACTAATCTTTTGCTATTTTTTGGTTGGCGACAAGAATCTTCGACTGCAATAACATAATACATTTGTTGCTAAATAATATTGAATAAATCAGTGTATTTATTTGATATGCTAAAATAAGTGCTGAAATATTTTGGTCAATTTTTGGTTGTGAAGAATACGTACATTACATTATTTATTATATGTGAGAGACTATTGTGTAACATTGTATATTTTTTACCATAGTAGAGTATAAAAATAAGATTTGTTAGACATTTTATACTTAATAGTATAAGAGAAAAGTATTGTAAAGTACATTACGTTAACTGATTTGATTATATTAAGTATATTAAGACGAGAGCATTGATAAAAATAGTATTGTGGTCATTGTAGAATATATGATCATCCATAAGAAATTAGTACACAGTTCTACAAAATAGATAGTTAATAATATGGTTTACAAATTTTAATATTTAGTCCAGTCAATCTACAATAATCCTATTTTATTTTTGTACAGTGCATTGAACTTCATATTTTTTAGAAATAGTAACTTATTATCCTGGTTATCCGATGTCTTGAAGACCAGGGTGAAGATAGTTAATAATTTGTTGACAATTGTGAAGTCGACGTAAATGTAAACATAATATATTTCATAATTATATGATGAAAATGCTTTTTGTGAAACATTTATCATCAGACATTAAAATTTCATAAACCGAATATTTTTTTTAAACGCTATAAGAATAAAAACACGAGAAAAGATGTGGGTAGACAAATAGATACTTATTCATTACAATGCTGCATAATTTTCTTATGCATATATCCAATTTTCTGAATAATGTTACAGCGTTTTATAAACATATGATAGAGAGGAAAAAAATTTCACAAATTACAATATTGAAATGTTATCAAACATAAATCTACATATAATTTAGCACAATTGTATATCTTATTTAATAACATATATACATACATACACACACACACACATATATATATATATATATATATATATATATATATATAT
>JASTWK010001884.1:0-22799 GCA_030770225.1 Temnothorax unifasciatus | reverse complement strand
CATTGGGAAATATTCGAAAATATTGACATATTTAATACATATATACCTTTAACGATTGTACCTTGAACCTACAGAACCGTCTCTGAACCGAGTATATTCTTCACGAATCTAAATGAATTGTTTTTGTTCATTATCTGCAACTGAATCAGCCATAAATGTAATGTATGATAGTTCATGTCAAATCCAATAAATTTTGCGCTTCATGATCAATGTTACTTTGGTTTCTTTTTCCACTTATTCCTTAAGCTGTTGATAAACGGATCTGAAGATACAAGTAATTTTCTGAACAAGTCTTGATTTGTTGCTTCTCGGCTACATTTCAAAGTAACATTGATCATGAAGCGCAAAAATTGGATTTGACATAAACTATTATACATTACATTTATGGCTGATTTAGTTGCAGATAATGAACAAAAACAATTCATTTAGATTCGTGAAGAATATACTCGGTTCAGAGACGGTTCTGTAGGTTCAAGGTACAATCGTTAAAGGTATATATGGGGCATTCCACGCCAAATCGGACACCATTCGGCTTTTGCATCTCCGATTTTTTTGCAAATTTTTTATGTTTTAGTATTGGTTGAAAGAGGCCTTCATGATTTTTTTTAAATTTTTTTGTCAAACCGTTTTCAAAATATCGATTTTTGAAAAATTACTTTTTGAAGATTTACTTTTTTTTAAACGCCCATAACTTTACGAAAAATGGGCCAAATGGGACGTTTTTTTTTTGAAAATTTGTCTTTTTAAACACACTTTTGATAAAAAATATCAAAAAAAAATTTCAAACTGTATTTCTATAAGATTTTCAAATTTTTAACACAAATTGTTGATTTACAAAAAACACGTACTGATCGATTTTCTCCAAAATTTTTTGTAAAAAACTATCATCGATTCCACAAATTTTAAGCCTAAATTTATAATGGGATAATGACGGAATCTTTTTTTTTTCGATTTTTTAATTTTCATCTTTTATTTATCCGTGCTGAAAAATATCTGAAAAGAAAAAATAATTTACACAGGAACTACTATTAATAATTATCTGCGACATAGTGATTACTAAATAGTTTACAAATTGATTTCAGGAAAAAATACAGTTGAATTAAAGCGTTTATTATGCTTGATAAATTTTTTTTTTATTAAGGAGCGTTTATTCGATCATTTGTTTATTAAATGATAAAGATATGTTTTTTTTTTAATAAATAACAATGACTGTTGTCGATAAGCCTGAAAAAAAGATTTATATATATTTTTCAGCACGGATAAATAAAAGATGGAAATTAAAAAATCGAAAAAAAATAGATCTGTGCTGAAAAATATATATAAATCTTTTTTTCAGGCTTATCGGCAACAGTCATTGTTATTTATTAAAAAAACATATATCTTTAACATTTAATAAACAAATGATTGAATAAACGCTACTTAATAAAAAAAAATTTATCAAGCATAATAAACGCTTTAATTCAACTGTATTTTTTCCTGAAATCAATTTGTAAACTATTTAGTAATCACTATGTCTCAGATAATTATTAATAGTAGTTCCTGTGTAAATTATTTTTTTTTTCAGATATTTTTCAGCACGGATAAATAAAAAATGAAAATTAAAAAATCGAAAAAAATAGATCCCGTCATTATCCTATTATAAATTTAGGCTTAAAATTTGTAGAATCAATAATAGTTTTTTACAAAAAATTTTGGAGAAAATCGATCAGTACGTGTTTTTTGTAAATCAACAATTTGTGTTAAAAATTTGAAAATCTTATAGAAATACAGTTTGAAATTTTTTTTGATATTTTTTATCAAAAGTGTGTTTAAAAAGACAAATTTTCAAAAAAAAAACGTCCCATTTGGCCCATTTTTCATAAAGTTATGGGCGTTTAAAAAAAAAGTAAATCTTCAAAAAGTAATTTTTCAAAAATCGATATTTTGAAAACGGTTTGACAAAAAAATTTGAAAAAAATCATGAAGGTTTTTTTCAACCAATACTAAAACATAAAAAATTTGCAAAAAAATCGGAGATGCAAAAGCTGAATGGTGTCCGATTTGGCGTGGAATGCCCCATATGTATTAAATATGTCAATATTTTCGAATATTTCCCAATGACAACAGTACGATAAACCATATAGGCAAATTTTCGTTCAATTTTCATCGTTTTCCGATTTTTGATGCGCCACATTGGATCCGCCATCTTGAATTTCGTTCATCTGAGATCAAATTTGTGATCAGCAACTTCAAAGACCTCTTACAATGACTTTCAGCAACGTAAACCAAAAAAATTTTCCGAAAACTAAATTTTTTTCATATATTTTCCAAATTTTTTATTGTGCCATAATCAGATTTTAAAATGATTCGAAAAACCCTTCTCTTACGTTTTTTTGTTATCCATTCACGAGTATTTTAAAAAAAAAATTCGTTTGATTTCGTTGAGAATTGTGGTCTGTAGACAATTTTGAACAAAAAATGATGATTCTGGACCACTGTGCGCCGTAACTCCCGACCGACCCGCCGCTCCATCCCGGCGCTCGCGATTGCCGTCGCGCATACCCCCGCCACGCCGACATCGCGCCACGGGTATAAAAGGCGCCGAATTGTTTAAACATTTAGATTCCGCCGTGAGCCAGCAAACCGACCCGACCAGTTCCCCGCTGCTCACGGATCCCGCAATCCAATTCAAACAATCAGGAGGTAGAGAGTTTTCTCTGGCTCTACCAAGTGACGTATCTAGGCGATTGATTCGATCTTCCACCCGCGAACCTGTGACACCGGAGTGAACCAGGGTAAGAGAGCTCTTCTCTTACTCGCCAAGGATCTTGGCCACCCGGTGCCGCCTCCCGCCTCCACATATCGATGCGACAGGATATAAAGAGTTATCTGTATATCCGCCAAGGCTCTTGGCCGCTCGATTCCACGCGCCCCGCGCCGCGCGCGATCCCCGGTATATTGCCGGTATCCGCGACCATTATACATACCGCCGATACTCACGCCCCGCGATCTACATTTGATACGCGAACTCCGCAACCCTTGTATATACCGCCGATATTCGGACCCGCGTTCTTATATCACCGATACCGGCGCCTCGCGATCTCTGTACATACCGTCGATACCCGCGCCCCGCGATCTCTGTACGTACCGTCGATACTCGACTCCGCGACCTTTGTACATATCTCCAATACTCCGCGATCTTGCTGTATATCATACCGCTTTGATATTCACGTCGATCTCCGCGATCACACCGATGTATTGCGAATTAACTTAATCGAATAAACATTGTTACGTTTCCTCTTTTAACCGAGTCTTGTGTCTTCCTCCGCGCCTACTCCGAACCCTGACCAGCCGCGAGCTAGATCCGCGCTTCGGAAGCTAGGTTGTTTTAAATTTCTTGAAAATGACGACATCTGCAACATGACTCACGTCGGAATTATGTGTCCTCCTTTAGACCACCATACAACTTTTGTCCGAAATATTTTTCCGTATCTTTCATATTTTGCAAAATATTTGCCTGTGTCGAAATGACTCACTCTATATTCTGAGTAGTATACAAGAATTTACTAAGGCCGGTATTCATAGTCGGTTCTTATATTTAAGACTGTCTTAAGTACAATCTCAAGACGTCATGAACCAATCACAGAGCCGTATTAGCATCTTAAGACATTACTTAAAACGGTCTTGAAATAAGAACCGACTATGAATACCGGCCTTAGGCCGATCGGTTCTTATTTCAAGACCGTCTTAAGTAATGTCTTAAGATGCTAACACGGCTCTGTGATTGGTTTATAACATCTTAAGGTCGTACTTAAGACGGTCTTGAATATAAGATCCGACTATGAATACCGGCCTAAAAATAATACACTACTGTGAGATATTAAAAGTACGTCCTGAGAATTTATGAGAAATAATATATTACTAAAGATGTTACAGAAATCTTCGAAGTATATTCTATACGGTACGTTATTTACAGTACGAGTCCGCCGCAAGTAAAAGTGAGCATAATTAGCGAAACACAGGCAAACGCTTTGTTGAAGAGTGAGAAAATGGCAAAATGCGGCGAAGTCAGCGGCGAAATCTTGAATAATACAGGCACAATGGAGTATCACCAGGCGACCAGGCAACTCTCGGTGAGTTTCCGCAATATGCAGCTGAAGAAGATCAAGCGGACGGAGAAGAAGGGTACGGAATCCGTGATGGATGAGAAATTTTCATTACTATTTCAATCGCAGTTTTGCGTTGGCGGAGGCGAATTAGTATTTCAAGTGAACATTCGAATGATATTATGTGCTATATGGGGTGGTGCGGGAATCGCCTCGACTGGCTATCATACTGAGACCGGGCGTTCTTCATCCGGAAAGCGCCGTTGTAGTTTGTGACGTGCTTCCGCGGGTAGCAAGACCGAAGGAATGCACGTCGCAAAGGAAGAAGATTAGCTCTTGCATGTCGGCAATTATCTTCGCATATGTGCGGCCGGCCATAATATGCGGGTATAGGGTGGAAACCGATACATTAAACTCAAGACATAGGAAAAATGTATTGTACAATAATTTCATACTGACTACACACAACAACACTATTTCTCAACTTGCTTATAAACAATGCTTCACACGCGTCTCAGCAGCATACAAACCGAAACGGCCGATTGTACGATCTTGAAACAAGAATTCGTCTCATTATCGTGGAGAGGAAGAATTTCATGATTTCAATTTATTATTGGTATTTATTTTCGCTTACCGTCGAAAAACTTTCTAAGCTTAGAATATAGATGTTATACGCGTTAATGGTAATCGTATTCATACATTTCAACATAACATATAGCATCATTTTTTGCTTCCATATGGATATCCTGTACCATCTTGCGTTATATCTAAAAGTTTACAGATGTCAAATTTTCAACAAAGTAGTACTTATCTCCCAAAAAAAAATTATCCATTAATGTAGGGGAGACCGGGGCTAAAACGTCTACAGAGTAAATACGTCTAATCAAATATCTCGGAACCTGTATATTGTGCGAACTCGCTATTAACATTGTAAACGCTGCTTATGGTACCCATGTGACCAATAGCCCAGTCAAATGAGCATTTGATAAGGAAATAATGGTACCAGCGCTGTCTCTAGCGTGGAAGTGTCTTTTGGGGTTGTAATGAAGATACTAAAAGCCCACCCCCGTACCATTGTCGTACGCCAAAAATGGGGGTGCAAAAAAGGTGCAAAAAGGCAACTCAAGAAGGCAGTTCTTGCGGTAAGAAAAGATAAAATGAGCGCAAAATGCCACACAAACAGAACCGCAGCCTTCGACGAGCAGTAAGCGTAAATCGAAATCAAGGAAGCAGCAGCGGTCGGATTCTGACGAAAACTTAGATAATACGTGCTGCGTGTGCTCAGAGAAGTTGACAATAAACAGAGCATATGGGAAACAGTGCATTGCGTGCGAGCGTAGGGCATACAACACATGCGTGCGCTTGTCAGGATCTGTATTCACGTGCCTAAATTGTTTTATGAAATAGGTAAAACAATTATTTTTTAATTAAAAGTAAAAAAACAATTATTAAAATGTATCCTATCATTTTTCAGGATTAGATGTACGTATATGTATTAAAAATGCAGTGCAGACGGATTTACCCCGGGGGGTAGACGGTTTAACCCCGGCATTTTTAAGATTTCAATTTTTCCGTTGTCGTTTTTACTCTATACCGGTTAAACAAAGCAACGTAGACAAAAATTTCCTATATAAATTTTGTAGCTAAAGGTTCACTCTTTACAGTGGTATACCACATTTAACTACAATTATTTATTTTGTTGTTAAAAATCGGCACCGAAAAAAAACGCACGGTTTAGCCCCGGTCTCCCCTACATGTGTACGCGATTTGCGATGTGCTGACACTCACATCTTCATTGACAATTGTGTGCTCTTGTCAATTAATTGCTGACCCATATAACTGTATATAAACATATAAATCAATTGTCCACTAATGTAAGCTGCAGATCTAACTGATCGATCCGACGTGCCGGAGAATTTAATAACCTAAAGCAAATGGCTATGCTATATTGTTATTTAATTTTTATTGCAACGTGATCTTATCGCGACTTAATTCCATTTATTAATTTCGCTCAACAATGATACGTTAATTAATTCAGATATTCAATGTGGAACACTCACTTGTACCAATGTGAGGCCTATCAGGACCATTAAGCTTAAAAATTCGATGAAGAGGCTCAAACCGTAACACGATTGAATGATATCCACAAACCTTAGATTGCAAAAAATATTTACGGATTATGTCTCAATCTCGATAAGAAAGATTAGTACTTGCGGTGTCATATATTTATTCGGTATAGAACGTACCTGGAAGAAACAATTCGTCATTCTATGTTTGCGACCGAAAATGTATATATGCTGCATTCATCGTATATACAGGGTAAATCGGGAAATTACTAAAACTAAACAATTATTATTTTGTAATAAATGAACAAAATGAAATATAAATTCAATAACGCTCTGTAGTAGAAATTTATTTTTAATATACACTGCAGAAGAAAATTGCATATTTGTTTCTAGGATTAAGAATCTTACAAATAGGTTCGAATATGTTGGTGTAATTTCGACCCTGACAGCAAATGTATATTCTGAGAATGTTTAAAGGATATCGTAAAGTATAAGATATTATGAATATGTTCTCAGTATATTAAGTACATCCTTAGTATGTATGTATGTATATATTTATATATTGCTTGTCCCCGCAGGGTTTGCAAGGCGTTTTTATAAGGAACGTACCCAAACCTTTACAACAAGTTTTACACAAATTTTTACACATCTTAACCTACTGGCGTTTTTCAGAGACGTACCCAATCCTTTACAAAACTTACACCTTACCCTTCCTCTCTCCTTTTCTCTACGGTCCTCTAACCCCCCGCGTGTCCGTGTGTGTGCGCGCCTCCTATCTAACTCTTCCTCCTCCACTTACTTGTTCACCTTTCACTTTTGCCCGCTCCTTCTCTTCCTTTCTCCCGCTTTTCTTTACCCTCTTTCTTAGTGTTTACCTCCTCTTAACCTAGACTGGCGTTTTTCAGGGACGTACCCAACCCTTTACAAAACATACCCCTTCCTAGCCCGACCTGACCATTGCGGCCCTTTACACATTACATTATTTCCCTCCCTTCCACGCTTCAAACTCCTCCCCTCATTTCCCTCCTTTCCGCTTCTCTACTCCCGATCGCCACCTCCTCGCACGACAGGCTTTCTGAACCTTAGCTGGACTCTCTTCTTCATATATATCTGTCTCTCCTATTGCCTCCTTCGCCTCCTATCCAGCTCCTCTCCGCATCCTGCCATCTCCTTCTCCTGCTCCCCTTCTGCACATAAAACTTTGTCAAACCTCTTCTTACAACCCACAATCTTAACCCCCAAGCCATCCTCTCTTATCCGCATACATAATTACGCCCCTTAACCTCCTCTCTCTTCTTCTTTCCGCAACTCCTGCACCCTCCTTCGTAATCGCGGGTGCGTGTTTGTATAACCTCTCTCCTTCTTCCCCCTCAGTTCCTCCTCCTACATGTACCTAGCACCTTCTCTGCCACCCTTTCAATCATACCCCTTCTTTCTTCTGCGTCCCTCCCGTCTAGCCCCCTCCAGACCACCTTCTTCTTTCTTCTCTCTCTTTGCTCCCTTTCCTCCTCCAGCCTCTTCACCCTCAAGCTCCTTGACTTCTCGCTCTCTTCCTTCCTTACCCGTTCTCTCCACCTTCGCTCTCTCCCTCTCCCTCTCCCTCTCCCTCTCTTCTCCCTCTCCCTCTCTCTCTCTCTCTCCTGTCCACGCGGCCGGCCCCCCATCCTACTCTCCACAGCCCTCGACTCGCCTCTATCGTTCGATCGATCGATCCGACGCGCCAATTCACAGCTCCATTCCTCACCAGCCGCGCCACCATCGGCAATTCCTCCGTCTCGTGTCAGATCGATCGATTGCTCGATCGATACTCCATGTTGTCATCTCACTCGACTCCCTCGTCTTGTAACACGGGCTGACTTTGCCGACTAGCCGGTTCCCCGGCCTCTTCTCGTCCCTCCGAGCATGCCCACCTTTACGGCCGCCCCGGTGCCTCCATGCCGTCACGTCCGGCAGGTAAGCCTCCTCGCTATCTTCTCCTCTCTCTCCTTACCTTCACCTGACTGCCTCTTGCTCCCTTTCGCTCTCCCTCCTTGCTTCTCCGCCCCCTCTTCAAAAACCCTCCGTCATCCTAACCTCTCTTTTCGGTCTCCACTTCTCCTGCCGATTCCCGAAGCTCCTCTTCATTTTCACCTCCACCTTCATATATTCCGCTTCCTTTCGACCTCCCTCACACTATCCTTTCCTCCTCCGCCTTTCCTCTCACTCACAATACTCTTTTCCGACACCCAAAACTTCCTCTGCTACTATCCGCTATTCCCCCGTCAAAGGCTACAGGGAACTCCTAAGTATATATCCTTAGTATATTCTATAGATATACAGGATATTATTGCTGTTAGAGGAACTCTCTATAATTACTTCGAAAAATAAAAGCAATACTTTCACTCGAGTCTGGACGAAACAAATTCAAACCCTCCATAAATACCTTGAAAAACAAGAGTATTACTTCCAAGTGGACTCGATCAAATATTTTCAAATCTTTTACTAGAAATTTTACGTTCCTTCAAATCAAAACATTTGTACAAAGCGATAATTTATATTTTAATATATTATTTTTTGATAATTACAAATATTTTTATCAGTCGTTGAAATTAAATATAATAAAAATAAAAATATAGAATAGAAGTTACTTAAAATCTTTACATATTATATTCTTTAAATTAATTTCATATTACGCACAGTGAACCGCGTCTGACAGTGTCTCTCACAGCCTTTTCAAATTTATTTTTAATTTGGGTCCTTAGACCCAAGGGTCCTTTGACTTAATTTTTCTTTAAATTAATATTCATTCTTAGACTACTTAGAGTTCGAGTACTATTTGTAAAAAATTTGATTCTTTATAATAGAAACTACTTATAAAATACATTTCGAATTCTGCTGCCCCATACAGCATGAAATATTTCATGAATGTTCATAAATATTCTTTAGAATATTCGTGAATTTTCTATGAATAATCTATAAATGTGCAAAGAACGTGTAATGTCCCGCTTTGAATGTCCTTAGAAATTTCTGTAAATATTCTCGAATAATCTACAAATATTTTATAAATATTTCCGCATAATCCATAATTTTTTTATATATGCAAAATATATTTATTAAACATTTATAGATTATTTTAGGAACGTTAAAAATGGGGTATCGCATATTCTGTATACATTTATAAAACAATTATAGGATATTATTAATTACGTAATATTGCCATACGTTATTAATAGTATCACGACAATACTAAATTTTTATCAAATTTTACAACTTTCTACCTGTATAGATACATACCTGCTTGTGCAGATACTCCATTAAAATAATTATATTTATTTCAAAAAATTTTTATTAATGTTGATTTCTACGGTTGACAGATACTTATCATATTTGTTTTCTTATTATCTCGATCGTTATGGAGGTTCTAGGGTTGAACATGCGCAAAACGTTTGCAGAATATTCATAAAATATTCTTGAAATATGCATAACATATTGTAGATACTTTGCGACGCTTTTTCCCCCGGTCTCGCTATCCGAAGGAGGGCTATCATGGATTAATAGAACACACAATCAGATACTCGTAATGCAATGGGCGCCAGGTGCGACAAGTCGCACCACCGTACGATACCTTACTTGACACACGATCCTACGCGATACCTCAGGGCGTAGTTTCTTTACGGGGAATTCGGAGAGGAGGCGTGATGCAATTAACCACACAAAACTTAAGAAAAGAATTAGATGTAATATATTTAAAATCAGGCAGTGTAGAATCACATGTATTATTTTGAGGTTGAAATCATATCCTGCGGAAGGATGAATAAGGAGAGATCAACGCTAGACTCTCCGATGTAATCAACACCGGTGAAACAAATTAACGCGAGAATGTCGGATAGATTAACGCAAGAACGCAGGCGGCTCGAATTAACGCAGGTGAAACGAATTAACGCGAGAAACGCAGATGAAACGAACCCTCGACAAAGTCGATTGACGCAATCGACGCACGCGAGAAATTAACGCAACGGATTAAACGACCGCAAGAGAAACTAACGCAATCTGAAACGAATCTACGCAAAACATTACTCACAATAAAGTCGGATACACAACATAGCTCACAAAACCAAGGTAACGCGGTAACTCATTACGAACGCACACGAATATTTATGCCGCAAAAATACCGACCGCTCGGATCGCGCTCCTATCTACGCTTACGACGAGTATCCGGGCCACTTCGATTCCGCACGACGCCAAAATTGTGGGCGACCTCGCCGTATCAGCCCCGCCGGCCGGCGATCGCTCCCGAACACAAAATAAGGACTCGTATCGCGGACGATCCCGTGGCTTGCCACGCGAATCCCGAATTCTCTCGCAATAGAGAGATTCGGCGGCCCCGCGCCAATCCCGACGATCCTCCCGTCCCTCCAACGCAATATTCGCCTTCCTCGAGGGCCCGAATTCGCTATTCGGCTCCGAGGCCGAGTACCCTTCAAAATATACGTGACCACTCGCGGCTCGCAGCCTTCCCTCGCAATACGCGATCCTTCCCAATAACACGATTAACCGCGGCGCGATCATTCCAATTAACACGATTAAACACGACACGATCACTTCGATTATTAACACAAGCACGACACGATCAATCCGACTACACAATCTAACGCCACGCGACTGTCGGCCGTGACAGTGTTCCCGGGAAGGGCATAGCTGGTCTCTGCTTACATGAGAGTCCACTGTCGGCGAGGTCCCTGCACGAATTCTAACGCAATCCACTCGATTAAGAGCGCAAGGTAACGGTACGCGCTCCTGTGGCCGGTCACAGGTAATTCCTGCGGCGCCGAGATAACAGGTGCGCGACTGGGGCCAGCGCCTCGAGTGAACCCTCTTTCCTATCGCGGGGACGCCAGGGTGGTGACCTTACAATTTGTCGATGTCTTCACAGGTCCGGACGGCTCAGGTTTCCGGGCAATGCTCCCTCGTCAGCAGCCGGCACGACAGTGGTGGGACCGGGGTGGACCGGGGACCGGGGCCCGCCGGGACCGCGCCGGTCCCCGCGCCTGCGCTGTAGCGTGTCTCTCAACCGGATCGCCGATCCTAGCGCTCTCGCTGGCGCCTACGCTTTGCGCGCGCCGCTCCTTCCGGCGGCGCCACTCCAACCATCTCCGCCTCGGCGCGGGCTTTTTAACTCATCCGGCTGTCCGGGCCGCGATGATTGAGTCGGCTTTTCGTGAGTCAGGCTGGCCGGGCCATGACCCCGTTCGCCGGCAGCCCCTCGGTGTGGCGGTCACAGGGTTGCGCATTTCCCTGGGCCGCTCCTCGGCACCCTGGCCTTTGTGGCATTTCGTTCGGGTGTGTCCCGGGGTCCTTTGGTTCTTTCCTGCCGCTGTTGCGACCGAGTTCGGAGTGGATTACGACTGGCGGTGCTCCAATGCGCATGCGGGGAGGTCCGGGTAACCCGGCTGCCAACCCCGTCCCACGACGACCGCTTCCTTGGTCCCGCGAGCTCTCCTTCGTGGCGGCTCATGGCCGTTACAAGTTGGCTCCAGTCACCCCTGGCAATCCCTTAAAACTTAAATATTAATTAACAGTACGCAACGGCCCCTCCCCCTTGCTCCGACGAGGAGGCATCCCCGAATTCCCCTCGGCCGAGCCCGTCCGGGAAGTAGACGCGACTTGTCACGTCACAACTTCAAGAAAATCACGAAATATTCTGTAAATATTGCAGAAAAATTTCTAAAAAGTTTTTATTAATGTTTTCTAGAATATTTATATAATGTTCCAAAATATTCTTTAAATATTCCTAGAATAGTTAGAATGTTTTTAATATTTTTCCTAAAATGTTTATAGATTATTTTAAAAATATTCTACTAATATGTAAACAAAAAGATTGGTAACAAAAAACTATACACTCTATAGTTCTCCTTGGAAAATTCTACCCCTATTTCATATACAATTCTTTAAGATTCGGTTCAAAACTGTAGATTTGCATAGCGGACAAACATACAAACATACATTCATTTTTATATATATAGAGATATTCTGATTATTTTTCATGTTCACCGCAATGTTTACAGATTATTATCGAAATATTCATAGCAATTCTAGAAAAGTTTCTTAGAATATTCATAGCACATGCTATAAATGTTTAAAAATATTAACAAAATGTTCTATAAATATTCCAAATATTCTATATTTGTCAAAATATTTATAGACCATTCTATGCATTTTTTAAATGTACTACATTTATTAGAATATTTGTAGAATATTTTATGCATATTTCGAATAGACAAAATTTCATGGAATATTTATAGAACTTTTACAGAATATTCTGAATGACCCGTGGAATATTAAAATATTTATAGATTGTTTGTAGCACATTTCTTGCATATTCCATGCTGTATGGGTGGTATTTATTCTAAAATTCGAAACAACTAATCAAGATCGATTACTTCGCAAATACAATGTATGGAATATTATTTTTCATGAATATTACTCGAATCCTATAGAAAATAAAATTTGATTATTGAATTTTACTCAGATTTTTAAATATATTCTACATTAAATATATATATTGAACTTGATTCCATCTCTGTTTACCCTGTACGTACGAGAATTGGCAAGCATGTAAATGTCGTCAAATGATTACTAACTGTAAAATGCTGCGATGATCCTCAACAAAAAGAGCAACGTTTCCGTAATGTTTCCCACGAATGAATCGACTTTTGGGCAACTGTTCGTTGTCGCTGAATGATTGTTCCGCACGGTGTCTGTATAAATGCGCGCGAAGCAAGACAGTATATTCTCGGTATGGATCCGAATCGAGGATTCAATGCAAGCGAGTGGGTGGACGAATTTATATTTTATAAGATCCATTTTAAACACAACGATAACACACTTTTAAAACGTGCATTGCCATACGTTTTTTTTTCTGACGCGACGTGAACTAGTTTAGTCATTGTCATGCTAGACATCTTCTCGGTTATTTAATGAATGAAAAAATAAATACACAAGCGTACATAGATATTTCTTATGATAAAAAAAACAAAGCCTGAAGCTAAGCATCATAAATTATTATTATATAAATATTGATTATATGTATATATATATATATATATATATATATATATATATATATATATATATATATATATATATATATATATATATATTTATATATATATTTATATATACATATATGTATATACAGGGTGGAGCATCTAACTTACACACCTCGAAAAACTTGTAAATTATAAGTTGTACGAAAAATTGTTATATACAAAAGTTGCATCACTTCGAAGGGGTCATTACATATAGTGTATACATTTTTTTATAAGTGGAAGAGTTTAAAAAAGTTTAAGGTCAACTTTGTTTTTTTAAATAGAATGTTAAATGGAATATTTTTTGTGCCACTGTTAGAAGGTATGTTTAATTTTGCGTTTAAATGTGTATCATTGTTTGACCTAAACTTCCACATAGCACGTAATATTACAGAAATATTGCAGTAATATTGCAATATAGCAGAAATATTACATATTACAATGAAATATTTCAGAAATATTACTGATGTATTACAGGTTTTTAAATAATATTGAAATATTACAGTAATATTGCTGCAATATATTGTTGAAATATAATACTTTAAGTAGCAAAATAATGTCAAATGACATTTTAATGACATCTTATTAACGTCATTAAGACGTTATTAAGATATCACACAATCATACGTATTGCACAGATAATATATACCAGTTAAAGAATTTTTTACTAAAAGAAAGAGAAATCTGAATCAAAAAATGTGATGGAATCAAAAGAGACTGACTTGTACTTTCAAAGAATAAAAGTGATTAAGACATTTTATAAGTGGTATTTTATAACTTGTTATTTGTTTTGTAATAATAAAAGGTAATTATATATACAATTAATTTTTAATTAAGAGCCAGCAAGTAAAATAAAATAAATGGATAAAATTTAAAATTTATATTTCTTATATAATTAATATTAAACTTTTCAAATTACGAGTTTGTCACACGGATAAACAGAACGTTTCTGTGTGCGTAATGGCTTCTGCACACAGGACGCTGCCGCGCGGCAAGCGTTTCCGCGTCCTATGTGCAGAAGCCATAAAGCCCGGTCTACATAGGCCGCAGTTCGCAAAACGCAAGACACACGCACAGTCCACATGTCAGTCTAACCTCTATACACAGAGAGGTTAGATTGACATGTAGACTATGCGTGTGTCTTGCGTTTTGTAAACTGCAACCTATGTAGACTGGGCTTAAGTGGAGGGAAGAACGTTAGTGTGTGTGGCCATGCACTTGGTCGCAGCACCGACCCCCCACCATTGCCGGTCCTTCTCTCGCTGTCTCCTGCAAGGCTCCGTGGGACCACGCAATCACGTAGTACGACACCGCACAGAAACAATCGTTTTAATTTCAGGTAATTTTTCTTTATTTAATAAATATTGTTCACACAAATATTTTTAAAAGTATGTTTGTATGATTGTTACTAATATGTACATTGTACATGTATATTTGGCGATTTGTCGTTAAATTCAAAAATAGAGATAATGTGGCATGGTCTGCAAAAACCACGTTAATATCATAAAAATCATTACAATGACCATCTTAAAATACATATATTTGCCTTTGTAACCTTATTGAACGAGTCTCTAATAAAATTATTTATTAACGGCTTCATACTTAAATCTTGATGCTAACTTAACCTCAAAATTTTTAACAGTTTAATCCAACTGGAGCCCTCAGTTGGAGATACGTGATAGAAATATGCCGATCCCAAATCTCCTAAAAAGCAGTTTAATCATCAATTAAGTAATTTAACCATGATTATTTAACCATTTACGTGATTTTATAATAATTATTGTTTTTATGCTATATGTTACAGTATTGCTTTCCATCAGTGAATGTTCATGCAGTCCAGAGCAGCACCAAGTAGTTTGATAGAAGAGCAAACGATTTATTTATTAGATACGTAAGTAAGAAAATGTTAAATCTGATATAAATCATGCTTTACAATATTAATCGTCAATACTGAAAATCCAAAGTATACGTGTAACATTAACTACAGATTTTCAGTATACATAGATAGTGAATATCGGAATACAGATTCATACTTAACCTACTTTTATGTTTAAAATATATAATTAGATGTAAATAATAATTACTGTTTTTGTATTATGTTGCAGTGTTACGTTGCTTTTCATCAGTGGAAGTTCACGCAGAGCAGCACCAAGCAGTTTGATTTCTATCAAACTCTTCTGAGCTTCGACAGCTTTATTTATTAGATACATAAGTAAGAAAAATTTAAACTTGGTATAAACTGCGTTCTAATATTTTAATATCCAGTACTGAAAATCTAAAGTGTATGTATAACATTAACCATAGATTTTCAGTATAGACAGTCAATATCGGAACACGTCATACTTAACCCCGTACTCTTATGTTTGAATATGTAATTATGTATGAAATAAACAGGGTGATTTATTTCGTGTGCCAATCATCTCCGCTATAATTATCTCAGAAAGTATTGATTTATTGGAAAAATGTTTCAGATAAAAGTTGGAGGGTTCAAGGAGGACCAATAGACAATTTTATTAGATTTTGAGTCCGGTACTTGTGTGAAGCCTAATAGGATCCAAATCAAATTATTTAAATAGAAACCCCTTTTTTATTGTATCATTTTTTTCTACTAATTAATATGAACAACTTTTGTCTGAAATATTTTTTTATTTGCCTTATACTTTTTGAGATATTCAAGGAAAACTTGAAATTTTTTTCAATATTTAGCTTACAATATCTCAATAAATGTTTGTCGGAATGAAAAGTGGTACAGGACTTTTTGACTTGATTTGGTTTCAAGAATATACTGTTGCAATAGTATTCTAATTTCTTTAAATAATTGTGTACACATGAAAGCTTCAAGGAAATGTATACACAAATATTTAAAGAAATTGGGATATTATTGCAATAGCAGTTATTCTTGAAACCATATCAAGTCAAAAAGTTTTGTATCATTTTTCCTTCCGACAAGCATTTATCAAGATATCATAAACTAAATATTTAAAAAATTACCAAATTTTTCTTGAATATCTCAAAAAGTATAAGGCAGATAAAAAATGTTTCAGACAAAAGTTGTTTATATTAATTAGTAGAAAAAGATGATGTAATAAAAAATGGGAGTTTTTACTTAAAAAATTTGACTTGGACCTTACTGGGCTCAACATGGGTTCCAGATTCAAAATCTAATAAGATTATCCATTATTCCTCTATGAACCCTCCAACTTTTATCTGAAACATTTTTCCAATAAACCAATCACTTTCTTAGATAATTAGCGAAGGTAATTGGCACACAAAATAAAACTCACCTTGTATAATCAGATATAAATAATAATAATTACAGTTTTTATATTATGTTATAGTGTTACGTCACTCTTTATCAGTGGAAATTCATACAGTGCAGAGTAGCACGAAGCAGTTTTGAAGAAGAAAGAGATAGAAAGATAATATTAATATTATTTTCTTATTATTGTATGTAATACTATTATTAAAAATAACAATTTAATAAAATTTAATAAAATTCATTAAAATAATTTAATTTGTAGCAATAATAAATAGAGGAAGTCCCCTATTATGAGACAGGATCCTAATATGAGATATGTTAAGCTAAAAGGCTCTATATAGGCCCCATCTGTTGATCTCATCATGAAGAAACCCCGCCATCTCATATTAGGATCCTATCTCATAATAAGGGACTTTCCTCTATTATCTAATATTACACAAATAATATTATTGCGTTAACAATATCAATATTATTTTAATATTGTATGTAAAAATTTTAATATTGTATGTAAAAAAAATAATTCAATAAAATTGAATAAAAATTATTAAAATGGTTTAATTCCTAGCAATATTATACAAATATCACGCAAATATTATAGTAATATTACTGATATATTGCAGTAATATTACGTAATATTACTGAAATAAATATCAGTAATATTACTGATATTCATTTGCGCGGACATTTTAATATTACTGAGATATTGCAGTAATATTACTGCAATATTTCTGCTATATTTCATTGCAATATTGCAATAGAAAAATAATATTGCTGCAATATTTCTGCAATATTATTTGCTATGTGGGTTAATAGATAACGAGATATTCAAGGAAACAAAAAGTATAAATAAAAAGTTGGAAACTTAATATCTTAGATAAATGTAATAAGATGAATAAGCCAATGGTAAATATAACAATTTTTCGTACAACTTATAATTTATAAGTTTTTCGAGGTAAGTTAGGGGTGCCCCACCTTGTATATATTATATTATATATATTCACAATTATATTATATATATATATAATATTATATCGTCTGTGAGTAAACAATACCACCTTTATCAGATTTTTCGCCAAATGCACTATAATTTTGATTGTTCCATATCATTCTACAGGGTAAATGATTATATATATATATATATAGAGAGAGAGAGAGAGAGAGAGAAAGAGAGAGAGAGAGAGAGTAAAATATACAACGACTATGTAATGAACATTTTGAATAAACATTGAAATTTATGTATATATATGTGTGTGTATATATATATATATATATATATATATGTATATATATATATATATATATATATATATATATATATAAATTTCAATATTTATTCAAAATGTTCATTACATAGTCGTTGTATATTTCACTCTCGGCACTCTCCTAAAAACTTCACTAATTGTCGTGGAGGTATTGTTTAGTTTGATATATATATATATATATAATTAAGATATAAATTATATATTGAATGTTGAGTAAATATATCACGTTATAAATAAGATGCTAAAATTGTATGTATAGAAGCAATACCCCAGTATGGTAAACATTCCACTGACGTGTTGCATGTAAATGACGAATATGGACCCGTTGGCAAGAATTACTCCCAATACAAACACGATACCAAAATACATTATGATTCGGATAATGTAAAAATCTTTTTCATCATCGAGGAAGAATTCGGCGTGGAACGGATGCTCGCGTGAACGTGACTCATTTAGCGGTAGGAATACATCAAGAATTTGAGGGATGAATGTGCTAAGCATGTATACCGTTATGCCTACAAACATATAAACTGGAAGACGTAAAATTAATTAAAATCAATCAAGTTATGTGCCTGTTATATAAGTATAGAGTCTGTCGTATAGGTATAGAGTCTACAGTCGTCTCCCTAAGCGACAAATAATGCGCACGACATCGAGAGAAAACTTTGCAATAAAATATCGAATGCTTATAATAGAATATTAGGTACTAATATTATTAGGTACTAATAAATATAACCACTAAACAGATAGATGTAAAATGCAAATGTTTCTAATTTGCAATAATGAAACCGAGATATACTTACGCAAAAACCATTTTGTTGTTATTCTTGCGAGTGTGGCATTTGTTTGCATAATTTCAATCTCATTTTGAGATCTCGCGTTGTCCCAATCGATTTTAATTTGATCGAATAAATTTCTCAGCTGCAAATTAAACACTCATTCCACTCGCAAATTGTAACGCAAATTAAATTATAATTTTTTCAATATTACATATTTTGATCAAATAGAAATTAAATAAGTTACAGAAATTTTCTATGGATAGAAAATACTATTCTCTCTTGTATGTGTATGTCTCTTACTTTGTCGTTGATTATTATACGATTCAAAAAATTGTACTATTGCACAACATTAGGAATGATAATAGGGTAGACATCAAGTATAAATCTGCTGTTAATTCTGACGTGCAGATCTTAATTACCTAGAAAAACATCTTTCATTACACGAAATTATCCTTTGCCTTGCAAGTTATCATAAAAGATCTATTTCTGATTCGCATACTGATCTAATTGTAAATTGAGTATTGTGAAGTGCATAAATAAATACTAATCCGTAATTTTGATCAAAATTTTATTTAAAGGTCGATTTTAAAGATCGGTTTTTGAAATATTACCGAGAAACATTTTTATATCTCTCAAAACGTAAATATTTTATAATACATAACAAATATACGTAAAATAATTAATAAGCGGAAATAAGCTCAAAAAAATTTACTTCGGCAGATTTACTAAGATACCTGAGTGATTGTAGCCCAAATCAAAAACAAAATTGTGAATACCCGCATAATCCAAGCGTTCATCATTCGATTATGGTAAGGCCATAAACCGTATATGGACAACACCAGACGATTCAGTCTATATTGCTGAATCCACAGAGAACTCCATCTATTCCATCCGGAGAGATTCGAAGACAACTGAGAAAAATATCTGAGATACGCGCGGAAGAAACACGCTATAATCGTCCCCCTGTTATTATCTCACGCAAGAAAATTCTATCACTTTCCTTAGGCAAAGAGAAGAAAAGTGTCGCAAATTGCCCTTTTACGCTGAATGCGTATCAATTATATTAAGTTGCGAATCGATCCGTCCCTTCAAGCGTTATATCCATGAGAAAGGCACAGACAAGCCACATAAAATTGATGAAGTGCAATTTCTTTCTTTCTCCGAAAATGATTAAGTGAACATTATAACAAAATTTTCGCTTTGAGGTAACTTTCCGCAATTTTCCAGACGCTTTTTTTCCATTCCAAATTTTTTTCTCTCTATTTCTCAAGCAACGTTACAATAGTACGAGCGAGTCATTTTTTATAGAGAATAGTATGTGATATGAGTCACAATGTGTAAAGATAATGGTCAGGGTAATACCTTACTTATTTGGGGGAAAAAAATGAGTATCTGAAATACTTAATGCAAACTACAATTGTTTTTTATTACATTTAAGTTTTTTATAAAAAAAATTCATGATATCTTTTCTACCAATTATTTAGAAATATATAATAGTAGGTTAAACTGATCGATAGTAGGTTGAACGTGTATCAGGCAAGAGGTACATGTACAAATTGTACATTTTTATTAGTCAACTCAACTCATTCATCGTGTAAAGCTGATAAACGGCCTTACTGATGGCGGGCCCAAGCCGTCGTTTTTGTCACCGACCTGAATGTTTGCCATAATTGCTCGCCATTCTTACCAGAATTTCTAAGGCTGTGAGCAAAAATTTGCGGTGAGGTATAACATTCTACAATCGCCATGGCTTTGTCGACGGACATGCCTTTCAATTGTAACAACTGACGAAATAAAACATCTCGCTTACTCGAAACGTCTGAAAGGAAATATCGATAAACCGAAGTATTTTTCATATGCGTTACATAAAAACTCTTATGATACATACCCTCTGTTTAGAGGATGCTTTATTGAATTCTTTGAACTCCATCAGGTATATATTACCTATATGATCTGTCTGGTAAGATGATTTTTCTTACATCCCAACAAGTTTTTTATTCTAAAGTAAAATTGTCATTTAATGTAAGAGTTATTAAGTAAACACTCATGGCACGCAACTATGTAATGTTTCTTACCTTGTAAATTTTGATTAAAATCTTGTTATGCATGACAAGTGTGACATAGAATCTTTGTGACTCCTCGTATATTTTACAGTAAAGCTGTCTTGTACCAGACAATTTACAGAAGCTTGCAATAGTGATGAAAGCGGTATTGAAAATCGGGAATTCTTATCAATATTCTCTACTATATACATCAAATTCTTAATACCAGACTGCTTCAACCGAAACTGAAATACAGAAAACAAAGAATATATGGATAATTAAATACGCAGAACCCTTTTCAAGGATGGATCAAAAGGTAATTACACTCCATATTACCTTTTGTTCATGAAACCTTCCATCCACAATGCTTGCACTTAAATCATCCATTCGCTTCCTTTCTATTATGTAAGGCATAACCAATTCATCATTAGTTTTTCGACACCTGGGCTATCCAACGCAAAATCACCAACTTTCAAACGACGTACTTTCAAACAGTACACCAAGTCGCGTCAATTCCACAAGGTGGCATCGTGCTGAGGCTTTGTTTTCCACTGAAATATATCGACTAGCTAAAAAGCTTTTTATAGTTAACAGTATAAGTCTCGCGGCCGTAAATAAATACTCACCCACAAGTTTCTTGGGTATCCACCAATAATACATATCAAAAGTGCTAGGGTTCCAAGGAAATTTGCCTATCAGCTTCTCGCGATGCAATTTCATTTGCATTTGCCAATCTTTTCAACGTGTTCTTCTTAGTATTTTTAGCCTGTTTAGCTACCGCTGAACTTTTTTCCTGTACTTCAGCTATTTTGCATTTTTTCTACAGGTTTCTCTCTTGACACGACTGTACGATCGTCATTACTGCTAGTTTGAGAGAAGCAAGCATCAACTGCTTTAGTAGATTCCTGTCTCCTATACTCTTCTAGCTTTTTATCCAACATCGAGCACAACTTCGTGCCGAAGTGCTGCAAGATTATGCACTCCTTACCGGACTCCAACGGTAGCGGATACCGTCTCAACGAGTCCAAAGCCTTCGTGAAGTGCTTTTGCAGCTCTGAGTTTCGAAGCACTGCTTCGTTCCTCCATTCCTCCAACCAGCTCTCGAACAGGTATTCGGTCTGTCCGGTACGATTTTTATTCTCTTCATTCTTCAATACGTGAATCAAACATACCTCATAAATCTCGTATTTATTTACCAACAACGCGAGCTCCTAACCTCAAAGAGTGTGGCAAACATTCGGTCTAAACGTTGATCATTTTTGCACATCGTTGTCAAATTTTGACTGATAAAATACCTAATACATATTTTATCAAATAGTACAATAAAGAATATTGAAGATTTCGTCACTTAACTCATTTACATTAAACATATGTACATACACTTTACGTCAATTCGACCAAGCTCTGATTAACTTAGTTGATCAGTCCATTGGAAATGACCAATCGCATTTTCTCATTAAGCAGATTGGCAAATGCGATTGGTTATTTCTAATGGACCAATCAACGATTAAGTTAGGGCTCAGTCACAATGAAGAGGAATAAGGAATAGGATAAAGGAATAAGGAATAAGGCATGTTGCATCTCACTTTAATGTACGTGTACTGAAGTGAGATGCGACATTCCCTTATTCCTTATTCCTTTATCTTATTCCTTATTTTTGTCATTGTGACTGAGCCCTTAATCAGAGACCTAGTTTACACCGATCACTTAATACGCGTATTAAATAACTACTAATTAGTTTGATTATTGGCTGATCAGCTCAAATATACTATTTGATATGCGTATCAAGAGATCGGTGTAAACTTAGGTCAGAGCACTCAGAGCTTGGTCGAAGTGGCCCTAAAAAGCCTTGTGTCCACGATACTAGAAATCGGTCCAAGTTTCGGTTTAAGCCAATGAAACTGCTGCTTTTCTGTAAGAGCTGCAAGTTGATTGGCTTAAACCGAAACTTGGACCGATTTCTAGTATCGTGTACACAAGGCTTTTTAACCGGTGTCCACGATGCAAGAACTGTGTCCAAGTTTCGGTTTAAGCCAATCAACTTGCAGCTCTTACAGAAAAGTAGCAGTTTTATTGGCTTAAGCCCGGTGTCCACGATGCAAGAACTGTGTCCAAGTTTCGGTTTAAGCCAATACAACTGCTACTTTTCTGTAAGAGCTGCAAGTTGATTGGCTTAAACCGAAACTTGGACACAGTTCTTGCATCGTGGACACCGGGCTTTAAGGCCATTGCACGTAAC
>JASTWK010001883.1:0-22817 GCA_030770225.1 Temnothorax unifasciatus | reverse complement strand
AAAAGAGAAAGACGATTCGATTAAACTATGATTATTTAATGTTCTCACGAGAGTTTTTGCAATAACAATTGCACATTTCCTCGATGTGCGGCATTCTCGATGAAAGTCATGCGTCTCTTTTTCATTTTCTTTCCGCTATCTGACAAGTTGATTCGTTTGATTCGCGCTCTATTCGCGTCGCGACCACCTCGAATAGTTCGAGACGTCCTTCTCGAAATTCTCCCCGGCGTGGCGGGAATGTGTACCATCGAGGGGGCGGTTAATTAATCGTACTCTTGGCACGAGTCCACGGAGTTCGAATTTAGCCATAGCGGCCGCTTAACCTCGGTAATGTCCGCCGTGAATTTGGATAATTCCCTCCTCCGTCTGTCGCGCCCTCGCACCCTCTTTCACTCTCCGTCGCGTTTAGTTTCTCTCATTGTCGTTTCGGCGGCACGCGATTACCCCTTTGTCTCGATCGTTAACTATTTGAGGCCGCGCCTTCGTCGCATACCGATCGCAATTTCAATCACGCTGCTTCCGTGTTTAGAATTACGCGAACATTTATTGAAATGTAATTATTTCGTAATGCAATATTTTTTTAAACATAATAATGTTTTATCCAAGTATAATTTTAACTTTTAATCATAAATCCGCTTACATATTTTTGCGATCACTATTATAATACGTATCTCGTCTTAATCTGATTTTATCTCTCTCCTTTAATGAGGCGGGAGTAATCACACAGGAAGAAGCACTTGACTCTCTTTGTGTATTAAAACTTTTTTTAAATATAATTTGCTTCAAATAACGATTAAATATGTAAGTGTATATGAACGAGTTATCGAGCTTCCTTTGCAATCTCGCGTGTGAAATTCGCAATTGAAATGAAACTCGCTATAACGCAATTAGTAACTCGACTGTGCTCGCTGTTTAACTTTTTATTACTTCGGTTTAGTGCTCCTCGATTCTGATGTTCGATACAGGCGCGGTGCGGCGAGAAAAACGTTTTCGCGCGATCGCTTAGCCAGTTTTTCCATCGTTTTCCACCGTTTTCCACCGGCGGACTTATCTTTCTACCGACATTTTCCGGTGTTCTTCGCGCGCGGGCTCTCTATCTCTATCTCTTTCTCTCTCTCGACATCGTATTAACGCAATATCGACTTTGTGCCGAGCTTTCGATATTTCTACCTTCGCCAGTCAGCAGATGTGAGAGATCGGGGTAAAGTGGCAGCGCGAATATACTCGGCAGCCGGCATGTGCATCGTATGCACTGCCACAGTAGCGCGAACGTGAACGCAGGAGTCAATGCACTTGCGGCGGCGCAACATCGGGGAGCGAGGAAACAACGTCGTCTTTATGGCACCCGAGACCCGCGGCAACGAGATCGTCTGTCAAGACATTAATTGATTCTCGAAGGACAGCAGTCAGAGATAATTTCATTTTATTAACAAGATGTAGCATATAAATCTAATCTATACTGGACATAACTCGCAGAGTTTATGAGACGTTTGATCGTACGATTACTTGAGTTTTGAAATGGTTTATGTAATATATTGCAATTTTATATATATTTAAAACTCAAACATGTAATTATTTTATATGTATAAATGAGGATAAATAATTATATACATCGCTCGCGAATAAGGAAGCGAGGAAGCACACCGCGGCGCAACGTTTACGCGCGAGTGCGCGCGGTTTGCAATCCGCGCTTTATGCGCATCGGTGTTGCCTCGACGATTGATACTTGACACTGGATGCGCACCGGCAATAATGCAAATCAGCGTTCTGTCCTACGACGTATATAACGGTTGCGATGTAGAAACGCATCAGCGAGCCCGGGAAAACTCGAATTAAACTCTCTCGACACGGTCATTTACGTTTTACACGTCGTGTAATGACAACGTGTAAAGAAACGGTTCGCTGTGCAGCGGTGAAGGAGGAAACGATCGGGAATTAGGAGCAATGGCGTAATGATAATAAAGCGTCGTTTGATCGTGAAGGACGGCGACGTTAAGAGTCGCCGAGAGTTGCGACTTTGAATATATAAGCATTAAATCTGATGCTATCTCGAGCATTCGAGTAATTGCGTTAAGGATATCGATTATTTGTATATCGCGCATAATGTAATGTTTTACGAAACTCTAGTAATATATCTAACATTTCTTTAAGAAATACATGTTACATACAGCATGTTATCGAGACACGTGATAAAAATGTCTAAGATAATGCAATAGTTTTCTATATCCTAAATCGAGAAGGTTACGAAGGCATGATATACCTGTCAGTTAATGGGAAGAGATGAATGAATTATCAAAGAATAAATATCAACGATAAATACCGGGGACAATTTCATCGGGTGTGAAACAAAGTATCGTTAAATATGAGATATCAGATTGCCTGACCGTGTTGTAAACGTGTGCAGAGTATCACGTTCGGTTTGGCTTTTAGCGTTGATAAGGTCGACGGTGGTAATCTGAACGGTTGCGAACGCTTTTGCTTTTCGTTACATGTCGCTTTGTCTTTTAACTGGTTTCGGTCGGTTTTCGGGAAGGCCCAAGGCTGCGCGGCGGCGGAGAGGCCGAGAGGATTGCCGGGCCGGAAGAACGGACGGCGCGCGCGAAGGCCAGTGATGAATTATACTAGGAGCGGAAACCTCGGTCTATTAGTCCATCGGTTACGGAAATTGATTCTTATTACTTAACGTGAACACGCGCGCGTCACGGACGGGACCTCCCTCGTCTATCCCCGTGCCGTTAGGTAACTTCTTCGCCGCGATGTCAATTGCGCATTTAACCGTCCGCCTACGCGACGTGCCGCCAGCGCCTCGTTAAAATGTTTTCCCAGAGCCGGCCAATTAATTTCATTGATAATGAATTTTATGTAAGCTCGTACGTTAATTTGACGAGGTAACGGCCGGTTCGCGATTCGTTCGCGGAGCATCGAGCGTTCCTTGTATTCGAAAAAGGGAGGGCGGGAGGACGGAACAGAATGGGCGACATTCTTTTTCGAGACAAAGATATTATAACGACGAACGAATAAGATCAGGGAATGAAGCGATTCTTTTAATTGGAAATCTGTGCTCGCCCATTCGACCTCGATTCAGTGTCCGTTTTCACTCGTCTCGATTTACTCCCAACCAACTTTTTATCGCTCGCTGACGAGTGAGCGTTTCCGCAACAATCGGAACTTTTCCCCGAGGGAGTGAGAGTTTTTTTTAATAATTCTAATCCGATTTCGCTCCGCGATCTCATATATTTTTCCGCGCTAAATATTTTCTACGCAAATTTATCGTTGATAGCGCGTTATATCGTTATCGAATATTCGCGCCATCGCGATACTATTTTCGTTACGACTCTGAAAGCACTACGGAAATCCTCCGAAACTCGAAGGAAACATTATCGTACTCCATATCCGAAACGGACGAGTTTTTAATCTCTATTCTTAGTATTATTATTACATATTGGACTTACAATTAGTCGAATCGAGAAAATGATTCTCTTAGTGATGTAGGTGTTCTTAATTAAAGTAGATCGATATTCTGCTTTTTTCGAGCCACTAAATTCCAATTTTATTCTCTCCTGTCCAATCTCGTTCATTCGCCATTAAATACATAATGGGGCCAATGAGCTTATTGTTATAGATGTATCGCGTGTCAAAACGGTATGCATACTGTCTTAATGCTATTTCCGTCACGACTCTCTGCCTAGAAGGCCACGGCGACTTCAACTATAAATACACATACACGAGCGGCGTGCGTGATCGGTCCCGATGTAATTTCGTCCTTCGTCCTTCCTCGCTTTCGTCGCTGATAGGCGTCTAGCGTCTGAGGGTTGCGCAAGGATGCCGGTACGAGATTGCGAGAGATCGAGCTCGCCCGACGAGAAAGCGAGGGGTAGGACGGAGGGTACGACATCCCAAAGGGCAGGCTCGGGGATGAAAGAAGATTCCGTAGTCGTGTCTGCGCGCGAGCGGGGGATGGGGAAAGTGGGCAGTCGGTGAGGAGAGGGTGGATGGCAGACGTTCAGGGCGCGAGAGGCTAAAGTGGATGCCGGGTGGTTAAGGGGGTGGAAAAAGGACGAAGGATGCCGTCGCCATGAGCGGAGTAGATCGTCGCGAACCGACTGGAGGCGGCGATGAAAAGAAAAAAAGATAGTCCTCGCTCGTGATGAAAGAGAAAGAGAGAGGGAGGGGAAGGGAAGGGAAGGGATGTTAAGAGATAGACCAGAAGAATAATCGCGCGACTAAGTGGAGCGATGGATGGCGAACGCTAACCACTTCACGATGTCTTCAAGAAGTCACTGTCCTGATTAGTGACCTTAACGTCTTGCGAATTGCGGTACGATTCCTCGAATCAAGGGATTGAATTGTCAAAGGACGTATCTGTTAGGGAACGAGAAGTCAAGTACTCGGAAAAACTGATTGGTTTATTTTCTAAAGATATTTACAGTTTCTTTTTAAATTATCTGACTATTATTTTCAACCAAATAATACTGTTATCGATTAATTGCAGAGACTTAAGAATTAACTGATATTATTGCTGATTAATAGCAGTAATTGTAACTACTAAATTATTGTATCGTCGTTGCCGTGTCGCTTAATCATTGCTATTCTTTACTATTTTTAATACTATAATTATGACTTTGCGCTTAACTCGTGTTATCCGATCTCGTACTCGCGACCGGCGCGTTTTACCTCGCAGCGATGAACCGCCTCGACCTTGTAACGTGATCGGTGTGCAGTTACAGTCACGGTCGTCCGGTAGAGCTTGCACTACTTCGGTAGCAAACGCACGGTGGCGTAATGATGAGTGGGCCGTTTGTCTCTCGTCTACCCGGCCCATGATTACTAACCTTCCGCGGAATATCTTCTGCGCTTTACCTTCGACGTTTTGGAGTGATTTATCGCGCGAGCTGTACGGCAAACTGTATTCCACTTTTCTTTCTCTCTCTCTCTCTCTCTTTCTCGCTGGCGCAGCCGAGCCGAGCTGTCCGTAATATCCCCTCGGCGTTCACATCGACGCGACGTCGCAATACATGGCGCGCGACGGACTTTTTTTCCTCTTTATCTCACTGATCGAGGCTTTGGCGATTTGTATCACGGAGGGTGTTGCGTCGCTAAGCTTTAAATGTGCCGAGAACGATTCTTCGACGCGAATCTTTAAGAAATTCCATACTATTAAATACAAACGTTTTTATATAAGAACTTGTTTCTGTCGGGATAAAATGATTTGGTGTATATATGTATATTATATAAAAGAAAGGAAACGCGATAATCTCGGATCGTGCAGTTACTTTATACCCATTTCTTGATTTTGAGCACGTACGATGTCGCTTATGTGCGAACACGGGGATCGTTTAACAGGTGATACCGTGCGGAAATTGTGGTTTAGTTTCGCGATACCGATAGAGCGCGGCTCATCTTCCGGGCTTAGCCCGGGTTATGGAGCTGTTTGAAGAGAGAAGGGGGAGGGGGGCGAGGAGGAAAGCTCGACGTGTATATCGAGATGCCTCCGAGTGCTGTGTTTAGTGTTGTGCACCATCTTCCATTGGTGGGGTCTCACGAAGCAAGCCATACGCGCGTCCGAGTGGTCAGATCGCTCGCGATGTGATCCCTTCACAAAGCGATCTCGATATCCCGAATTAATTCGCGCTCCGATCACCGCACCATCCCGTTTGCATGGCAAATTGTCTTCTTAGCCATTTCGGTAAGAATGATTGTGCATTCGCAATAGGCATTATTATGTTTATTTCAATCAATTTATTCTTTGCATAAACAACCGATTACATGTTTTTTTCTTGAGGGACAAGAGATACGTGTGCATAAAGAAATAACGCGCACGAATAATAAATAAAATCATGATGAATTTATTTAAATATACATTATTATATATTTTTTTAATATAGATGGGAAAGAGAGACGGAGGGAGGGAGATAAAGAATAGTAGTGACTTGCGACGATCACGTCGGTTTTATGGCTCGTTAGTCGAGCGTTAATTGGAAGTGTGTAGCAATCTGGACGACGAAATGTTTGCGGACCTTAGTGGAAGCAAAGTTGTAAATTAATTAGTGATGAGAGAGAGGGGGGGGGGGGAGAGGTAGAAAGATCGCGTAGAGCTGTTAAGCCGTTATGGATGTCTCGACGAAGCATCTCCTAACTCAAAACACTCGTACCGAGAGAGTTAACCCACCCTTGACAGGCCGAGAAATCTGTCAAACTACGGCGGTGTGCGGCTTGTAGACACGTCGTTAGAAGCAAAGTTATAAATTAATTGGAGTGCGTGCACAGCTTCTCCGTGTCCACGATTTTCGTGGAAACCGACCGTAAAATGACCACGTCATCCAGTTAGACGAAGACAGCCGAGGGAAACGGTCATATGACTCTGCGACTGGATACGAAAATCTTGTAGCTGTACGAGGCTCTTAAAACATTTACATTTACTTATGTGTTATAAAACGAGGATTTTACAAGCGTCATGCAAGTGACATGTGTGAGACTGTAATGCGATTTGCGAATGCGCTTGTCGACGCGACAATTTTGTATGCTTGTACAGACACTACAGACATCCGATATTGAACAGACGTTTTGTTATCGGAGATAATACGATGCCGGCCGTCAGTACACAGTCCCCAGGCGTTTGTTCAGGCATCCCCCTTTCTCCCCTCCCCAGAATTTTTTTCTTTTTCTTCCCCGTCGGCCTGTTTGTAATAGTATTTTGTTGTTCCATCGAGGCGATCCGGTGTTTTTGATCTCTTGATACCTATATCCGTCGTCACCGTAATTCGGTAAATAAATATCGAACTTCTCTCGGAAGTATTTCATTCGACATTTATCGCGACGTCAAATTGGCTATTAAAATAGACTCGCGGTGAACTTCTAATTTCGGCAGCAGCGGTCGTCAAGAGTACTTGTCTCGATATATTCGATAACACGTAACATTTTTTTTTATTTATCAGTCGCACGCGATGTGGCGTGAAAACTAAACGTCGGTAGGCACGTCAGCAACGCGCCTCGTATTAAAATTACGGATACAGATCGGTGACGAGTGGAGTCGGTGTCGAGTCGCACGAATACCAAGCGATTTAGCCCGAATGAGGAAAATAGAGGAAGAGAGCCTCTACTTCTGTGGATTACTCACCATCATCTTACGATCTGCAAATCTACGGCGCCAGTCGTCGTCGTCGACGTCGTAGTCGTGCCGTTTCCGTTGCCGTTGGCCGTTTAATGCGAATTTCACATGCATGAAGCGAGACGACGACGACGACGGGTAAAACGCGGGAAAGCGATGCCAGGCACGTATCATTTTAGAATGGAAAAGAGCTTGCAGAGGGGTGGAAAGGGGGAAGGAGAAAGAGCACCGCCGCGCAGACGGCAGCCCTTTACGTGCAAAAGCTCTTCTTTTTGCACACCCCTCTCTGCCCGCCGTCCTCTTCATTACCCCTTGATTTTTTGTCCCGCCCCCAGTCTGTCGACTTCCATCCACTAATCTTTTTTTTTTTTACCTTTTTTCCTCACCCTTTTCTCGCCGCTTGTACGTTCTCGCGAATACGGCGCGAGAGGACAGGGTTTGAGGGAACGGGCTCGAAACAACGGAACGCGCGAGGGGGCGATTTTAATACCTTACTCCGCGAGCGCGAGACGGCCCAAGGTGGCTTTTATTAATTTGTTTCGTGTTTACGTTAATTTGCGCACAGCCCGCTAATTTACAGTCCGAGTCTATTTTCATCAGACTTCGCGTTTCTCCGCGTTCGCGACGCTATCGGCCAATTACGACTGTTTATGTTAATAAATTCTGCCGTTAAACTACGTAAAATATAGCATCGTGGTAGATACAGAATTCTTCTTTGCCGAGAGATTTTCGAAGCTAGATACCGATAAAGAGAGAGAATTCTCTTATAAACACAATTTAACTTCTTAATGATATTATCATAATTCAAAGAAGTTGATGTGCTCCGATACTCTTCCCATGTTGCCTTCTTCTCTCCAGAATTAAATAAATAACTTACCATAAATTTTTCACACGCTAGTTTATGCTCGATCGTATATAATTACATATATTGATCGCGGGATTGAAATAGTCTCTTAATTATTGGCAACGATGATTTTATGATGACGAATAAAATCTTAAACGCGCCTAAATGTTGCTGCATTTCGCGGGGTAAATTCGATCAAATTTAATCGAGACGATAAATAATTTGCATAAGTAATTGCATTTGCGCGCGATGAGCATCGAGATCCAAACGTACAAGTTTAGGGATACGGGAAATATTTTATATCTCTCGAATATTTTTTATTATCGTCGACAATCTTCTAGACATGCGTGAGTCAACGCTTCGTATGCGGTTCTGCGGAAAGACGCATTAAAAGCGAGCGGAACGGCGAGGCGTATTACCGGCGCATAAAGAAGCGAGCGCATAATCTTCAATCTGTGCGCGCAGCGTTCATACTAATGCGTTAACGACCGCTCTCACTGACGGCGAGATTGAGATTTCGGTCCTCCGCCGCAGAGCAGCTGTCAGATACTCGGATGAACCCGACGACCGACGACGGCGCGCGCGGTCGGTGGAGCTTCGGCAGTCGCGCATTGGTGGGTCAGCGAACGGGTTGGCAAGTGCCGTCGCCGTCTCCGTCGCCGTCGAGCGAGAATATACATGTATATATATATATATTTCTCTCGGCGAGCTGGAGAGAGAAAGGCCGAGAGGAGGGGAAGAAAGGCGCGTACGTGCCGCGGCTCACGTAATCTCAAACGAGACATCCACCTGCCTCGTTGTCGAATTATTGCTGCTTTTTCGTCGCTCAAGGCGAATTTACACGCCTCGCGTCCGCACCGCCGTTACGGACGAATTACTCGTTGGGAAAGTGAATTGCCTCCGTAATGCTCTCACGAAAGACGGTCAGACGATTTTCGGGTGACAAATGACGCGTAAAGATAGATACATGACTGTTATTGATTCTAAGATTATTTCTCCACAGTTGACTATTAATCATATTTAATTATCATATTTGGTACTTATTTATGTATAATCCAAAGATTCACTAATATAATTATTTATCTAACTCTTTAATTCGTCTAATCTTTTAATTCGTCACCAACGCGTCATCCGGTAAATTCTCGTTTTTCCTTCGACCCCGGTCGTTTTGTATTTAATATTTTTCACCGGCGCAGACTACAACCACTGTGATCTCTACGCGATCTCTTCCATTAAAAACCGCAGAAAATGACATTCCACCCTCCGCGAACGGTTCGCTGACCCTCGCTTTGGCCTTCCTCCCTTTTTCTCTCTCTCCCCCTTTTTTCGTATACTGGCCATTATACTTATGCGGATGTGTGCGTGCCGTGAAAGAGGGAAAGTAGGAATAGGAGAAGCGAGAAAGGTCGTTTAAATCCTTCTTCATTCCCCTCCGCGAGTCGCAACCCCCGACCGTGTTTTTGCCTCCCCTCGCGATGCCGAATTCCTGCCGCATGATATCAAAGACAAACACGAACGTTCAGAAGAACGTTCGGAACGAGTCTTCAAAATGTTTTACGGTCTTTTTTTCAATTAAATTGTTTTTAATCTTCGGTATTTGTCTTTGCTTTATCTTTTTGAGCTTTTTAAATATCCGACTGTATCAAAAAGAATCTTTTCTAATTAGAAATGTTGATATTAATAATTACACAGGAGCATCTGGAGTAAAATTAAAATAATTAACGAATTATAAAGTAAATAGAATACAAAATGAAATGGAGGTAAAGTTGGCTAAGTTAAATAAAAAAAAAGGTATTTTAAACTACCAAATATCCTTGAGTGTTCGCGTATAAAAGCTTCCTGCATCAAGTATTTTTTGTTTGATGAGAATTCTGTGTAATACCTTCCATGATTATGCGGCGCTGGCGAATAGCTGAGGCTTTGTCGAATTTCTTCGGGAATAAGAAGCTTAACTCGAATGCGAACGTGTCCAGGTTTTTTTTTTCGAGCTTCTCTCCGCGAGGAGCTACGCTCATTCATGGTGCAACAAAGCATATTGTGTTGCAATGGATCTTTAGCGGTACTTGCAGACATAGTCGGCTGCTTTGTGTCTAAATCGTATTCAAATGATACTCATGCATGTCGATTGTACCTATCAATAAATCGTAAACGTAGTCGATTTCATATTTCACATACATATGTATAACTCTATAAAAAAAATCTTTAGCTAAATTTTACGAGATTGTGAGATTGCAATTAATAATCTAGTTAATAATTTTATTGCGTTATTAATTATTTAATAATCAAGGTTTTGGATTTTTTTTTCGTTAAATTGAAACGCGTAGGTGAAACACAAACGTACAAAGAGATAGGAAAAAAAAAAGAGAAAACAACCTTTCATAACGTTGCGATGAAACGGCGGCCGCGAAGCGCAATTTTCGCGCGCTGAAACATGTCGCACGCAACGAATGTGCGTTCGATGGGGCGCGATGTGTCAGTTAAGTGGATCAAAGCTCGATCGGACATCCGCTCTCGATCGGAGCCCGCGACGCTCGCGCGAGAATCGCTTTCATACATTCGCGTCGAGTCGCGAGTTTGCACAGACTCATAAATACCGCACGACCGCGCGTGTGACGGCCGGGTATTTTCGCGTGCAGGTACCGTGACGTCGATATTTGCCTGGCACTCGCGATACAGAGAATGCAGGCGGCCGGGAGAGAGAGGGAGAGAGAGAGAGAGAGATCGCTCGTACCAACGTTTGTACGTGAGGAGAGAACCGATTACCTCGCGCAACAGCCATCTTCTTGGCCGTTTCTGATTTTATATTTCTCTTTGTTTAAAACATTCATGGATGGATTTATGTATCCATGAATACATACGAGACGTTTGTAAAAAAAATCGTTGAAATAAGCGCGGTGTTGGGGATTCTCTGAGAAACTTCAGACAGGCCGATATTTTCGAATTCCTAAAGGAGGTTTTCGCTACGAAAGCTCATCATTGCGTCGTAACTCTCAATTTCAATTTTCCCATTAATTCCCATCGGTTATATAATCTGTTAATCTATTGTAAAGAAGATTCTTGTGGAATTCCATCCCCAGTAAGAGTCATTTACTCCACGTGCTTGAGCTTAGTGGTCTCTCGTCGGCAAGCAGAGCGGAGGGTTCATCGATTTCCCCGAGCGCGCACGGTCGTGAGCATTTTCATCGCCGGCCGGTATCATCTTTCGCAATATGGCGTTTACGTTATACGGCGCGCTATAATTACGGGCGTTTTACGACGTTGTCGCCGATACCGGGACGTTGCGCCGCGCCGCGCCGCCCCGCGTGCGCGCTTTACGAGTCGTACGTGTTGTTTAGTATATATACGCACTGAGTACGCCGCTGGGTGGCACACGTGGAGCACCATTCGACGACGGCGGAGGTTGGCGGGGGTGGTTGACTGGAGGCGGAGACGAGATTGAGCGAGGTCAGGGCGGATGGAAAAGTCCCTGACCTGGTCACCTACGCTACATCTTTTTCTCTCTCTCTCTTTTTCTCTCTTGCGTTTTACGCTACCGCAAACTTCGTGGGAGAAGTGGCACCTCGGGGCTTAATTAGCGAGACAGGTCAATGTTCTGTCGCGCCTTTGGGATGAAGACTCTACTGTAGGATGATTCGGGGAAAAAGATCAATGCTTGAAGACATACCTATTTTTGTAGGAATTTTTATTACTTAAATTGTATAAAGGAGAATATTTCTTATATTAGATATTCGCGCTTTATATTAATTACTTTATTGTCTGGTTTTTGATGATTATACTCATATTTACTTAACGGCGGTAATCTGCTCGCCGCTATAAGATTGGTTGGATTAACAATCGGTCTTTCAACGATCCCATTGTCCCCTGTCATCGTCGACGCCATTATTCTCGCGTAAGCACGCGCGTCGGGCTGCTCCTTTCCGAAATTCCTGCTCGAGCGCATCGGCGTCGAGAGCCGCCGCGCCGAGCGCCTTCATTACAAGGACGATCGGCGCGAAAAAGTCTTCCGGCGCTAACAAGCGGACGTGATTTATAGCGGCGCTCATTAATCACGTTAAGTTTCTCCCTCTTTGCGCGCCAACCCCGGCATTCGCCGACCTCCTTATTAAACCGCGATTCGATCTCATTGTCCTTAACGGACAAAGACGAAACGCGCGGTTGCGCGCCAAGCGCGGAACACGGCGAGAACAGCGGTTGTATTATTGCGCACGTACAACAAACGCGATTCATATTAGCGCTACACGCTAAATTACCAGTCGAACACTGGTGTGTCGTAAACTCGGCAGCCGCCTGCTCCTCGGCGCATTAATTTTTGCTAATTGCCCGTGCAATCAGTGCGCGACTGAGAATGTATGTATATGCAATGTACACGTATACACACACAAACGTATATATTTATATGTACGTTTATAACGTCGCGTATATACGTGTACACGGTGTGTGTTATAAACGATGTGTGTTCGCCGACGGTATCGGCGACTGCGGCTTCGATCGTTGCATCTCGCTGCGTCCCCCGTCTTGCCGATCTTTGTTTGATAAATGACTGGAGCGAGGGCTGCTTACGGTGAGCGCCACCGTGACATGATTGATTCGTTATGTACGTCGTCACCCTTACATTACCCCTCGACGACCGTCGTGTTCCATTTAGACGCGTACCATCTGAGATGTAACTTGTCACCGCGATTTCCCGGGCGACGAAATGAATTTCTCTCGGTGAAAGCTTAAGCAGCAATTAGCAGCTTTATGTGGAATTCGTTAAGTTAATTGAGAACTTCCCCCCGTGGTCTTCTAATTAAAAATACGCTAATTGGTGACTCGTTGAGGAATCTTATCGCCGGGTATTTCGCTAGTATTTTATCTTGAGATACTAGCGAGATACTCAACGCGCAGCTGTGTCGTCGTTTGCAATTATTAACAGCGAATTTTCAGTTGACAAATCTAGATTATACGAAAATGCGCTTTCTAGCTCTTTAATACTCACATTAATCTTTCTTAAGTAACGGGCTGATTATTATATCTTTTAGTTTGAAGCGTTCAATGTCAAGTGATAGACAATAATTATCATCATTACGTAATGGTATACTTCAAAATAATCTTAATCTAAACTTTCGAGTTGAAGTCGAGTGCTGATTTGCGACGTAGAACGTAATATAAACCTCGTCAAGTAATATTTGTCTACTCTTCTTTGTTTAGGTGAATCCTGATCCACAAATCCAGTCCAAGCTGGGCAACTATTCGCTAGTGAAGCATCTACTCGACCAGCCCAAGCGCTTGATCGGCATCGATGGCATCCCGCCGAGTCCGGCGCCCTCGCCAACGCCCTCCGCCCACAAATCAGGCACGGATAGCTCCGGCAGGAGCTGTTCCCCGTCCTCGGGACAGGAGTTCAAGAAGCCCGGTGGGCTACGGGGCACGAGCGCCGCGTCTTCCTCGTCGAGCGCGAGCCATCAGAAACGAGGCGGCTTCGTCAAACCCGCTGACGGCAAGCCGCCTTACAACGGTCGGGGTGGCTACCCCGGCCAACCAGTCAAGCACGGCGGCGGCAGCAACGATCATCGCAACCACGGTTTGCTTCCAGCTAAGGGCCCGCCGCCGCCGACCCAGCCCTCCTCCGTGGGGAACAACGGCACGCTGCCGATCGGCAATTCCGGCGGAAGTGTCGGCAATCTCGGCGGCAGCGGCGGCAGCCTCGCGAGCCGCACTCAATTCGCCGGCCGACTGAAGCTCATCGAAGTTAACGTGAGTAATCGATATTTTGCACCTCTTCATCCTTCGCGCGTGTCGATCGTCGGTCGTCGGGTGACTCGAATCGTTTTGGATACGGTTTGCATGCGCGATGGGGCCGTCCGTTTTCCCCGAGAGTGGACGATAATAGCTTTTCGGAGGTAACGGAGGTTTGATCGTTTTTGCTTCGAGTGGAGATTGTTTGAACGTGGGGTGTCCCGGAAGTCGCGTGTTTCCTGTAACATAGATACCATGGGGACGAAATAACGGCGATAGCAATCGAGAGGCTTTGATATAACAGTCAACGTCAAGAAAATACGATAAAAAAGGCTTCGTATTTTTACCGTTGTTGGCCGGAGTTATGTTCTGAGAATCTGTCACAAATATAAAAAGATTAGAAATAACGAAAAGAGAAAACGATTAAAAGATTAAGGTATAAAATATATAAGGTAAGGATATAAAAAGATTAAGGTCAGATAAAGATCTATAGTGAGGAAATAAAAAGACTGTTTTATATATTTTTCAAACGTAAATTACAATTAATTTTTTACAATTATAAAACGATAGCATATTTAAAGTTTTTTCTCTTTATCGATTCTTTCGCTGTCTTGGTTAACTTCACCGCGAAATAGTGAATTCTAGACCGACAAGTATGAAAAATGATCGCAAGTACCGACCCGCGAACATGTGAATGAAGAATGCTTGTACATAATTCCTGGAATATCTCGCATGCACGTCGAGGAGCGAGAAGATTAATTTGAAGCTTGAAAGCGTTCCGGTGGTATTGAGAAATAAATAATCGTCCAGCAATTTCTGTAATTGATGCGTTCGACGCTGAAGGAACACAAGCGCCGTGAATGCTACCCTGAGTAGGCAGTTTTGAATCTTTCGTGCTATTTTTAAATTTTTTATTCTGATATCAGGCTTTTGCGGATACGTTATTTTTAAGAGTAATTGATTGTATTGTAATGAAGAAAGCACTTTTTATCAACATTAAAACTCGCGAGTTAAAGCATTGTTCTGTCTAACGTATCGATTTTTTGTTTAACGCATTATCAAATTCACACGATATTAGCGGTCCCTCGATAAGTGCGCCAGTCGCGCGGCGGTGACGTCGCAGCGATGCCAGACTCACAAAGTCTCCTCGAACTACTTTAATAGCACGTCTCGCCAAGAGTTGCGATTATTTGTCACGTAAGAAGATTAAGAGCGAAGTTTCCGCGGCGGCCGACGCTATTGTCGCGCGTTACTAAACGAGACACTGTCGAAATTAACAAGTTGCTGGAAATCATTATGCTTGCCGATAATCTTTCCTATGTACTTCTAATTACTCTTTAGAGTCCGTTATAATAACGCGATGTTAATATTGAGAATCTCGATTTTTCAGTATCGTTCTCTGCAAAATTTTTAAATTTTAATTGACCAACGATTCAATATATGTCAAGTGTGTTAGCAGTTCGTGGAGAATCCGTGATTGGTACAATAAATATATAATTGTTATAATAGATAAAAATAATTGTATATTAATTAAAATTTATTAATTAAAAATAATAATTATAAGAATTTTAAATATATGAAAGCTACGCGTATTAAAAAAAAATTAACGATATCCCAATTGTTCGGTTATATAATATGTATCAAGAGACACGGTAGTGTCTCGCGCCAAGTACACGCGGAGCGAGACCAACCGTGACTCTTTTACGCGACGCGACGATTTGCAAGTACTCGAGATGTTGAGATCTCGATAACGAGTGAACGGATCAAGTTCTAAATAGGCTTGATCGATAGCTTGGGGTCGATTTGGGGGGGGTCCGTTCTTTTCATTTTTCCGCTACGTGCCCTACGAGCGGAGATATTGCGACGCAAAAGTCGAAATGTGAAATTTTATATTAAGATACTTCTTCTACGTCGACCGCTCTCATCTATATATATATCACGTGATCAGAGATCACGTGATCAGAGAAAACGTCACTTTCACTTTTTCGCCACTGGCGGTGGCGGTGCTAGTATCGCCAGTTTCGATATTGTGCGCGCATTATTATCGATCTAGTAGGTAAATTATAGGTCGATAGACTTATCGGTCAGGAGGAAGATTTTTATATTTAAGTAAATTAGGTACCGTGTCTCTTGATCAAATAATCTTGATAATAAATAATATCATTATATTATTATATATATTATTATTATTATCAACCCAGCGAATAAATCCATCGAGTCGATATACAGGTTACCGACGACGAGGTCCAGATAGTGCGCTCCGTAGTTTTCGACGTCTAGGTGTATTAATACTTTGAATTTGATGTCTGCGTATCCCAGGTTGCTGATGACGAGGTCCAGATAGTGCGCTTCGTAGTTTTCGGTGTCTAGGTGTATTAATACTTCGAATTCGATGTCTACGTGTCCCAGGTTGCCGATGACGACGTCCAGATAATGCGCTCCGTAGTTTTCGGTATCTAGGTGTATTAATACCTTGAATTCAATGTCTGCGTGTCCCAGGTTGCCGACAACGAGGTCCAGATAGTGCGCTCCGTAGTTTTCGACGTCTAGGTGTATTAATACTTTGAATTTGATGTCTGCGTATCCCAGGTTGCCGATGACGACGTCCAGATAATGCGCTTCGTAGTTTTTGGTGTCTAGGTGTATTAATACCTTGAATTCGATGTCTACGTGTCCCAGGTTGCCGATGACGACGTCCAGATAATGCGCTCCGTAGTTTTCGGTATCTAGGTGTATTAATACCTTGAATTCAATGTCTGCGTATCCCAGGTTGCCGACAACGAGGTCCAGATAGTGCGCTCCGTAGTTTTCGACGTCTAGGTGTATTAATACTTTGAATTTGATGTCTGCGTATCCCAGGTTGCCGATGACGACGTCCAGATAATGCGCTTCGTAGTTTTTGGTGTCTAGGTGTATTAATACCTTGAATTCGATGTCTACGTGTCCCAGGTTGCCGATGACGACGTCCAGATAGTGCGCTCCGTAGTTTTTGGTGTCTAAGGTGTATTAATACCTTGAATTCGATGTCTACGTGTCCCAGGTTGCCGATGGTGACGTCCAGATAATGCGCTCCGTAGTTTTCGGTGTCTAGGTGTATTAATACTTTGAATTCGATGTCTACGTGTCCCAGGTTGCCGACGACAAAAAACTATAGCGCGAACTTGACGCGGGACACTAACGTGTTATGTATGTGACTGTGACAGCTGGTGACAGCGCGCTAAATGCACTGTTTGCACTGCGCGCAGTACACACACACGTATACATCGAAACTGGCGATTCTAGCAGCACCGCCAGTGTCGAAAAAGTGAAAAGGACACGATTCCAGCCAATGAAATGATAGCATGGCATGAGTGATGAGTAGACGACGTATCTTAATAAAAAAAATTTCACATTTGGACTTTGCGTCGCAATATCTCCGCTCGTAGGGCACGTAGCGGAATATTATAAGAGCAAAATTTCCGAGAGAAGCAACGTGTTGGAGAGAAGCCACGTGTTGAAGATTACGGTTCATTAAAAAGCTACAAATACTATTGATTTCTTATATTAGAAGATAAGTTATATTTCTTATATTAGAAGATAAGTTATAAAGTTAAATCGTTGTATTAACAAAGATTTGTGCGTAAAAATTGAGTTTATGTAAAGAAACATAGATATCAAGGATGATACTACGTCTTAAATTTATTATTAATAACTTCAGATTAATTATTAAAAATTTCAGATTAAGATGCGTAACACTACAAAAAAGCGTGATATCTGTACAAAATTACCTTTTTTAAAAAAAAGGTAAAAAAGGCGCCAAGTACACGCCTAGTAGTATATATGTATTATGTTGTTACCTCAAAAAAAAAAAGTGGTAGTATTATACCTTCAAATAGCTTTACCCTGTACATACTGTTTATAAAATACGTAATACTACAAAAAGGCGTGATATCCGTACAAAATTACCTTTCTTAAAAAAAAGGTAAAAAAGGCGCCAAGTACACGCATAGTAGTGTATATGTTGTTACCTCGAAAAAAAAAAAGTAGTAGTATTATACCTCGAAAAACCTAATTACAATTACAAAAAAGAAATGATATCTTTGTAAATTACAGCGCCAATTACAGAGAGAACATATATATTGCCTTAAAAAATAATTGTTGCACTACTTTTAAAATCTTTACATTGTGTCAATTAGAAAAAGAATGTATGATAACAATTTTATAAGATTAAAAAATTTTATTTAAATTTAACAAGGGAATACAAGATATTTAAATACAAAGTTTACATGTGTATTTTTTAGTGGTCACAAAGAATTACAGAGATAACAGTACAAAATAAAAATATTTTATTAAAATATTTAATCTAACGAGAGAATACAAGGTATTTAAATACAAAGTTTATATATGTATTTTTCAATAGAATAAAAGATTTAATCACAAAGAATTACAGAGGTAACAGTACAAAATAAAAATATTTTATTAAAATACATAAATTTTTCTTGTAAAAAAACTTGGCGCTGCTAGACCTCGAAATTGTAAATAAATAAATAAACTTATCCCATACTTAATTACAAGCCGCATTATTCGCCATCGTCACACACATGCACTCGCTCGCACATACACACCACGCTGATAATCATTTTGTTACTTCTGTCGCATTCTTCTCTAAATTATTTTTATTTATTGTTGTCCTTATTTATTTACAATTTCGAGGTCTAGCAGCGCCAAGTTTTTTTACAAGAAAAATTTATGTATTTTAATAAAATATTTTTATTTTGTACTGTTACCTCTGTAATTCTTTGTGATTAAATCTTTTATTCTATTGAAAAATACATATATAAACTTTGTATTTAAATACCTTGTATTCTCTCGTTAGATTAAATATTTTAATAAAATATTTTTATTTTGTACTGTTATCTCTGTAATTCTTTGTGACCACTAAAAAATACACATGTAAACTTTGTATTTAAATATCTTGTATTCCCTTGTTAAATTTAAATAAAATTTTTTAATCTTATAAAATTGTTATCATACATTCTTTTTCTAATTGACACAATGTAAAGATTTTTAAAAGTAGTGCAACAATTATTTTTTATATATACTACATGAATGTTTTCAATTTATCGATCACTCCTCGACGTCTCGAGCGCTATTCGTTTCCGCGTTTAAACGAGCGAATCACGACGTGCCCTCCCCTCGATCGCAAATCGCGGGAGAAAGATCAAGCAGCCATGGCATTAATCACCAAGAAGCCATAATAAAGAGGTTATTATTATCCCCCATTCTCTCCCCTCCTTCACGCCGACTTCGAATTTCTATCCCGGAATCATTCGGCGGGTATCAAACGAAACCAGTTGGCTCGACGGGCTCTCGTTGACAGAGAACGAATTGCTTTTCAATGGAAATCTAAAGCTGGGCGGGGATGGTCCAGATCGTAGGGGAAGGATAAAGGGGCAAGGGGGTTTCGGCGGGTGCGCTATCATGTCTAGCTCCTCGAGGTGCAAATTTCATTGAGATTGACTATCGATCGTGTCTCCTTCGTGTTTCCTTCATTTCCCCCCTTTCTCCGATCACACGTTGCCCATCTTTGGAGTACCTCTCTTTCCCCGGGTGTACTTATACAATTAGAACCGATTGGGAGGGGGTGAGGGGCATCCCGTTTCTCCTCTCTTCTTCGTCTTCGCCCGGAAAATTGATTCCCGTCTGCTCCTTCGCCGCTCCCTCCACTGTGCACTGTTCTGGCATTTTTTCCCCTCTTTGACAATGGGTGGCGGATCGTTCGCTGCCGAGTCGTTGGCCATTCGTTTTCATCCGCGAAATTAGTTTGGAATTACGCGTAAGGAAAGGTAAAAGGGGAAAAGAAGGATGTGATCGTAGTGGTTGTCAACCGGGGGATAAATTCGTAACCTAAGTATCACCGTTAATGAAAAAAACAATATATCTTGAGTTTCTCTTGCGTCGCTCTTTCTCTCCATTTCTTTATTTTTCACTTCTTATTTCGATTCACTCACATCCTTTTTTGTTCTCTCATAAATATATTTATGTATGTTTAAAAAGTAGTTTGTTTTGCGTATTTTTGTTGGAAAAAGTTTGAATAACTGTTGACGCAGCGCAAAAGTAAATTACACATTCTATTGAATAACTTGTAAGCAGGTTTGAATAAGGTTCTTTTAAATCCGTAATAATTTTAAACATTACTGTACATTCTCTATTTATCGCGTCTCGCAAGCGTGATAATACAAATATATCTCTGCCTACTTTTTCTCGCTTCTCGTCTCTCTCCGACTTTTCCATTTTTCGCTCATCCCTTTTCCGTGATTATCCAGTCTCGCCTGCCTCCGTTTTTCGCCCGTCCCCCACGACGCGGTGTCCTCCGGCTAAAAGTTAGTAGACATTCTCAACCCTTCCCTCGCATCCATGTCACCCTCCCCCCCCATTTCCCCCGTCATCCGGCGCTTCAGCTATTCTCACGCATTCTCCATTGTTCCCGCGTTTTCTTTCCGGGAATGACTACTCGTCGTTATTCGTAATACCACCCTTTAGGACGTGTCCTTCCCGTTCGTCTCACTTCTACTTACACATTCTTTTCAATGCCTCCCCTTCTCGGCGATGTTGATTAATGATCGCTCGAGGAGGCTCGTGATAAATCGCGGAGGAATTCCGCGAGGAGGGCGCATTCGTCTGTATAAACCAATCCCGCGACGAGACATTTGGAATTTTGGTCCTCACGCACACGAGAAGAGATCAGTTCAATCTCGAGAAAATGAATCCTGTTTAACTGTGCGTTGAAAAATAGTCTAAATTCGAATAGCGTAATTTTTCTTTACATAGTCTTTTTACTGTTCACTATTTTATTCTACCAGAAAGAGAGCTTTGTTATTTTTCTTTAATAGTTATTTGTGTAACAAGTGCGGGAAGTTGAGAATTGGACACGAGCGCGGAGTGACGCACGAGCCGAAGGCGAGTGCGTCCACTCCGCACGAGTGTCCAATTCTCAACCCGCACGTGTTACACACACTATTTTATATCACAAGTGCGTCTAAAGTTTAAAAAAGGACTTGCAGGGGGCGAGGGGGGGCGAAGCCCCCCCGAGCTCTTAAAGAAGGACTTGCGGGAGTTATTTCTCCCAACGAGGGGGGGCGAAGCCCCCCCGAGTTGGGGTCACTTTTCCCAACGAGGGGGGGCGAAGCCCCCCCGAGTTGGCGTCATTTCTCCCAACGAGGGGGGGCGAAGCCCCCCCGAGTTGGGATAAATGACAGGGGGGGTCCGGGGGGGCGAAGCCCCCCCGGTGGGGGGGGGGTCGGGGGGGCGAAGCCCCCCCGAGTCTAGGAGCAGGCGGGGAGGGGGGCGCGGGGGGGAGGGGCGGAGCCCCTCCCCCCGCCTATGAAAAAGCAATGTTTATTACAGGAGCAAGCATGTTAGGTTTTCGCCGGCTCGAGGGAACAGTACCGGCACGTGCCGAGCTTCCCGACGATCCGCGTTTCGTTCCCGGAAGACGGACGACTTATCGATCGTCCTGGCGTGCGAATCCGCGCGACACACGTGCAAACATATATGAAAAAGCAACGTTTATTACAGGAGCAAGCATGTTAGGTTTTCGCCGGCTCGTAGCTCGAGGAAACGGTATCGGCACGTGCCGAGCTTCCCGACGATCCGCGTTTTGTTCCCGACGACGGACGACTTATCGATCGTCCTGGCGTGCGAATCCGCGCGACACACGTGCACACACATACACACCCGCTACGCGACTCCTCAACGATTTCGGGTACACGAAAAATTTTATTGAGTCGATCTCGGTTTTTGACGTTTCTGAGGTTATGTCTGAGTATCGCTGTGATAATTCGCGTCAATTCGCGTAGTTGAAGTTGAAGAATCTTAACGACATCTCGCGGCGCACTACGCGAAACACTACGCGTGTTTCCGTGTGCTGCGATGCTAGCCACGCTATTGGACGGAGATGTGGCGACGCTAGCCACGCTATTGGATGAAAATCTTCGTCCAATAGCGTGGCTAGTGTCGGACTGAGAAAAGTAAGAAGAGTGTTGGCAATAGGTCGTGCGCGAGTACTTTTCTAGTGAGCTTTCCCGCACCCGTGCGTAAATGTAGTGCGTAAATGTAGTGCGTAAATGTCAAATGTGCAATTGGTTATTTCGTGCACAGATGGCGCGCAAGAAAAGGGCCATTTTCGACGCACGTGTGATATAAAGGTTAATAAACGTATTGATATTATGTACAATGTTTATATCAATGAAGATGATTGTAACTAATATCTTTTTAATCTTCTTTTTTCAGGGGTCTAACTCGCGATCATTGATCGATACTCCAGATGTAGAAAACATCCTGAAGGTAAGTCCTCCATGAAAAGTCAAATCATTATATTTAAATATTTATCACGAAGTTATAACTAAAACGTACGATAAAGTTCCTTCGTCTCCCACGTACGTGGTACGAATATTAGATAAATCAATTTCCCGATAAAATATATATATATATTGTGAAACGTAATGCTACGGAACATCAGCGGCTCGCTCTGAAGACTGATTGACGAACACCTGAACACCTTTCCGCGGACAAACACGAGATCAGATGTTGCGAGACGCAAGATCGGGCTGTATCCAATGTCGAGTTTCCTTCTCCGGCTCGACGAGAGACTCATGCTCGATCAATAAGTCAATCTTCTCACCGATACGCAAGGCTATCTCGTATAGAATCGATTTACCATTCTTCGTTCACCTCCGGCGCGTCCGATCTTCGACAGCGATATTATGTCACGCCTTCGTGAGATAAGCGGTCTTGATTTCCCGTTAATCGAAACTTCACGAGAATTGCGATACATGATTCTCGTGGACGACAGTCACGCGCGCGAATTTTCGTTAACGACGACAGATTCTAATACTTACGAACGCGAACGAATTTATCTCGCTCTTTTTCTTTCTCTCTTTCTCTCGAGTCTCTTTTATCGTCCCCTTTTTTTACGGAGATTAAGCAAAGAAAGACGTAGCGAGAATTCTCGGGGGGCATCTCGCGGGAGGGAAGATCCACTGGTGGTCTCTTTCGCGAAACCCGCGTTCGACTTCTGTCGATTTCTAAGTAAAAGCCTCCGAGAGTCCCTCCTCCGAGTTGCTCTTCGTTAATCCAGAAATTAAGAAAAGAGATTGCATTTATCTT
>JASTWK010001882.1:0-22831 GCA_030770225.1 Temnothorax unifasciatus | reverse complement strand
GTAATATATCAATATTTTAGACTTTTATATCATAACAAACTTTATGTATCTAAAATGTACAATCGAAGTTTGCAAACTGAATCATCTGTTACGTCCAACCCCAGGATTAAGATAAAGAAAACTGGGAAGTGAAGGAAAGGCTAACCAGAGGGGTAGGGGTACGGAAAGACGCAACCAGATACTTACAAATATCGCTCGCAGGTACAGCCTCTGAGGCGCGTGGCGCGAGCCGAACGCACTTTCGATGGCTCAGGAAGGGTCAACGTCCGTAGAGACGGTAGGACTCCTCCGTGAGCGGTGCGATCGTCGGTCCTCTTTTGAGTCAGGGAATTCAATCCCTTTAACTCGGGATCGGACCTCGTGTGACTTTAAGAGGGAGATAAGGGTGAGGTCTTAAATTAAAGAATAAACGGGGATGTCATTAGCATAAGTGTTTGTTTTTATTCGACATGAAGAAAATATTATCTGGCATGAAGTTTATATGATTTGATACAAAAAAGGATGTAAGCTAGTATAAGAGAAATAAAATTAACAATAAATGAGAATGCGGGGGAAAATAAAATTGGATACATTTAATGGTATAAATATCGGACATGACGTAAGGTGTGTGTGTGTGTGTGTTATTAAATTAAATCAGATATACTAATGAGATGTATATTGTGTAGGATTAAAATGTACATAAATTAATTTTATTTTAACTGGGTCTGTAGCTTAGTCTAATGTGACGATCTCGGGATCCACCTCTTGGTCGATATCAACCGTGGAGGCGGTCGAGGGGGTCAGAGATGGGGTTCGGGAAGAAGGAGGGGGAAAGCGGGGGGTTCGAGGAGGGCGGCTGGATCGGGGTTGACGGGGACCACGCGGAATGGGGCCACCCAACAAACCGGACGAGAATGTGCGGGGAAAGGGCGAGAGGGGAGAATAATAGGGCGAGGTGGTACGACGGGGCGACACTGTTGTGAAAAACAAGGTTCCTCCGAGAAGGCTGGTAGGGGCGGTGGAGTGGTGAGACACGAAGGACCGGGCTGTGAGGAACAGGGTTCCTCCGTTTCCTTCCGCGCCCGCTTGTGGCGACGTCTCTCGTGTTTCGCGGCGTTTCGCGACTTCTTGTGGGTAGGACCGGCCGAATCCATACTTGCAGGAGTTCGAGGATGGGAGCGGCTTCTTTCCGAATGTGGCCTAGTTGGAGGATAAGTCGGGCGACTGAGCTGGTGTCAGATTCTTTTGTGCACTGACTCTAAGGCCGGAATCGTGGTTCCAAAAGATCACGATGGTAATGCGGAAATTAACAAGACTAAGGCTTGAGACGCTTGAAGAGAGTCGGAAGTTTTTGATGATGAGTGTCGCAATGTCGGGTTTATATAGGAAAATGTAAGGAATGGAAGGGATGGGTTTCGTGTGGGATGTGTCTGGTTTTCATTTTGGGAACTCCTGGTTGGCCGGATGTTTCTAATTTTTGGTCTAAAGGATTTCTTATTGGACGAGATGTTTCTTACCCAAGAGCTAGATTCTTAAGTCTTGCCTATCCTAGAAGCTTAGAGACGGTTATCGATTTTTCCGGCCGTTCATTGGGCCTTCTCATAAGACGCCCACTAGCCCACTGGGGGTGCAACTCATCGCTTCCTCCAGTGACTCACTTGTTTTCGGTTATCGCTGATTTTTATTAGGGTTCCTTATTTGTTCCGCGACCCTGTTCCAATGTTGATAGACGATGCATACCCTTTTAATCTTAATTGCAGACCTATCGCAAACAGAAACCTCCGCCACGTGCCCTTAGATTTCTAAATCCACGTTTAGATTTTGTTTCCGTCTGTCGGAACATTGCGCGGGTAATTTTGGCATGGTCGCACGATGCAATAAAGATTCCGAGTAAACTCCATTTGGGACTAAGCCTTTTTTTGGCGCGTCGTGTCCCCAGGTTATAGTTATGGGCCAGACTATCTTGATAGAATTCCGATCACGTATCCCCGTCCGTCAATATTTCGTCATCTGGAAGGTTGCTTTTTAGTTGCCCAAACAAATAGGTAGTTTGATCATAAAAAAAAGGAATGTGAGGAGATCAAGGCTCACTCACCGATCGATAACCGTCCGTGCTCGGTTATTTATCCTTATCCTAAAAGATATCTTAAGTGCTTAGTAGGAATCTCAGCAAACATTAGATATAATTAGATATAAAAAATGGCCCGATATAATTGTATACAATTACATATAACCACATACAATTATATATAACCATATGTGGTCGATTTTATATATAATCATATGTGATTATATCTAACATAATAAATATTTTATATATTTAAAAAAAATTCTGTTACCTTGATTAAGGAATTGATAAATTAAGTGTATATTTTTTCAAAAGCTAGAATCAAAAGTGAAATGATTTACATATAACTTGGCGCTGCTTGGCGTGAGATACTGCCGTGTCTCTTGATGCCATTCTTATATCATTGTTTGTCAAATTTTAAATACGAGAAATAAATCCTATCGGATGCCATCTATCGGATAATCCAAATTTAAGTTTATATATGGTTATATATAATTATATATAATCTACATGGATAAATGCTTAATTCTAATATATATATATATACTTTATATATAAATTATATGAACTTATATATAATCATGTCAAAATGTATGTGAAACTTTTTATATACATATATATATTCGATAGGATTCGTTTCTTGTATTTAAAATTTGACTGAGACAGTGGACTGATAAAAACGGTATCAAGAGACATGGCACTGTCTCATGTCAAGCAGTGCCAAGTTGTAATAGTATGCATGGAACAAATAATTTCACTTTTGATTCTATAGCTTTTGAAAAAATATACATCTCAATTATTAATGCTTTATTATCGAAGTTAACAGTTCTTTTCCAATATATATTGACTATATATGGTTATATACGATTATATATGATTATATATAATTATATATGATTATATAGAGACAAAATTCATATATAATTGCATTATATATAATCATATATATTTATATATAATTATATATAATTTTTTCCCGGGTACGCTACACGACCTGCATTGCAGTATTATTTTATAATACTGAATTATATAATATTATGTAACAAATTTTTGAATTTAATATCTATAATATATATAAAAACAATTCAAATAAATTTTTAAATTTAGGATTAAATATTTGCAGCATATATGATGATTTGCGAATCTATATCTATACAGATATAGTGCTAGATCTGGTTGTACATAGGAGAAGATTAGTCCCATTAACTTTGGCTATATATGACTTCATATATATAGTTGTATATAATGCTATATCTAGTTATATATAGGGTGCACTACTCATATATCATTATATATATCTGGCTTCACATACATTTATATATGATTAGATATGGTGCTATATCTGGTTGTATATAGCGCCAGATTAGTCACATTAATATATCTGGCTATATATGACTGCATATATAGTTGTATATAATACTATATCTAGTTATATGTAGAGTGCACTACTCACATATTATTATATCTGGCTTCACATAAAATTATATACATTTATATACAAGTAGATATGGTGCTATATCTGGTTGTATGTGGGACCATTGATTGCACATGTGGCCATGTATAATTAGATATAACCCCATATAAAAACATATATAATTATATATAATTATATATATACCAGATATACAATCTTTACCCATTTTTATTTTATTTGTTTGTAATTTCATTAATTATACAACATATTACAATGTTTTCTACGTATTACGACATAAAAAAAATTGCTGTGAATCCTTATCGCATTATAATCGCAAGAATTGTAGGCTCCACGAAGGTCGTTTCTCCCAAATGTGTGCATCAAACGATGTAGGCCTTGAATTCTAGAGTCTCAATCCCTGAATTGAACAAATTGAAAGTATAAAGCGATGCCAGTCGCAAGTGTTTTTTACCTACATTTTGATGAAAGAATATTCAAAATGCACGAATATATGGTAATATTACAATTACTTCATGAATATGCATGAATAAAATTTAAATAAACGTTAAAACAATTATAAAAGAATTTAACACAAAAGGTTTTCTTAGACGTATTCAAAGTATCATAATTATATTACACAATATTTAATGTTTCTGACAAAAATTGTTATTATTCATTGTAAATAAAAATAATCTTATATTATGCAGCATAAAAAAAGTTAATCAAATAGTGCTATGTGTAGTATTTCAGAATATTAGTGTTTAAAAAACCAGCACAAAATAATTTGTTATTAATTAATACGTATTTTTCTTAATATATCTTTTGTATCTCCGTTAATACTGAGAATATGACATTTATAATGTAATAATCACCGTATCTCCTCTTCCTCCTGTGGTTGGCTCACATGTAAATAGTGTACATAAGTTGTAGATAGGTAACATGCGTTAGTTATAAGTTGCGTTTCACACTGCATGGCAGTCACGTATTATTATTCGTGTATCGTTTCGAACCGTTACCGTCGGTAACGGCCCCTTCGCATCCGCAGACTCGCGCGAAACGTTGGCGGGCCGCGATCGGATTGCCAATTTTCGCGCGACTCACCCGACTCGTGCTGCCCGCCCACGGGTGGCCCGCAATTATTGGGAACCATGAGTACTCGCTCCGGCCGCAATTGGCAGGTGCGTGAGCCGAGGAGTACCGGGAGGAACGGGCTCTCGCTGTTCGAACGTGGACTCGATAACACACATCCGGAGTGAACTCGCATTTTTGGAGCACGACAAGTCGTCTCAGTGATCTCGGCCTTGCTTACTGTGCCTGCTATATTGCCTGCTTGCCGTATTGCACGTTTTGCCTGCCTGCCTGCCGCGGCACTTTGAGTGCATGCACAATCTAGCCTGCTGCACACGATCCGCTCTCCAACACCACGGGGAGGACCGGACGCCACGAGGCTACCACGAGAACATCGGGCAACGATACGGTGAGTCGCTTGTCGCTTGCTATCTCGCTTATTGCCAAATAAAATTCGTGAGAGGATTGCCCCTCTGGTCCTTCGAACCACCCAGAATACAGACCAATCGCGAATCCGGGGAACGCTTAAACGCCCCCCGAGCATTGGTCCTTCGAGCCGGATCTTCTAACATCGCGTGTAGAGAACTCCGCCAACCTTTCGCGCGAGTCTGCAAATCAACGTTAATCGTCTCGTACATCATACAGAATAATCAGGCGTGCACCCTCGCACCGCGTGATTGCCCTCTCGCTCGCGCGTCACAGCGGCACGTCGTGGCGAAGACATCCGCTTGATCCTCGTTGCGCGTAACATTATTTCGATCCATCTCGCTCGCTGCATATTCGTTGCAGCCTTCAGTAAAGTCAAATAATCGGCGCGTGCACGCGCGTACCGCGTGATCGCTCTCTCGCTCGCACGTCGCATCGGCACGTCGCGGCGAAAACATCCGCGCGATATAATTGCGCGCGTGCCACAATTTGAATCGCTCCGCTCGCTGCATTCGTTGCAGCCCTCATTAACACGGCGAATTAAGTGGCGCGGGCACGCGCGCCCTGCGTGATCTCGTCCCTAGCGCGCGCGCGCCCTTATAGCTCGACCACACGCGTGATCGCTCTCTCGCTCGCACGTCAATCGGCAACGTCGCGACGAAGACGTCCGCGCAATTAATTCGCTCATAACCGCTGCACCCTCGGTGCATACTTCGCTAGTAGCCGCATTAATCGTTGCGGACCTTCGCTAAATCCAGTAGTTGGCGCGCGCCACTAGACGTGCACGCGCGTGCCCTCCCCTCGATCGTTAATTGTTGCAACCAACTAGTGGAATTGTAAAGGGGTCACGCGCGTGCCCTTATTCGTTTCGCTGCGCCGCAATCCTGCAGAACCGTTCCAGACTTCGCATTGCATATCCGACATTGTTAAAGGCGATCGAATACTCGAACATTCATCGCTTTCGATCACCTGTTTCGAACTCGAGCCGTCCGCCCCCCTTCGGCCTTGACGGGGCGCGAGTTTCGTCGCCTATTGATTCGAGTTGTTTTGGTCTCGGAATTCCAAGGCGAGACATAAGTTCGTGCGTGTCGACCAGCTGCCATCCTCCTGACTTGTCGACCTTTCGGCTCGAAGCCGTTCGTCGTTTTCGTTGTTTGGCGCGAGTATACATATCTCATCTTGTCGACGGATCGATCTCTCACCATGCCAAAAGGATATCGAGCGCGACGCGAATTGTGTATTCGTCGTATGAGGGAGATAGACCAGTACTCGAAGATCGCAATGGACGACGCGGCTCAAAAATCGAATTTCCTTGTGCGTTATCCAACCGTGCGTCAAGTAGTCGGGGATTTTGAGGAAGCTCACCTCAGGATAATACAGGAGGTCACAGATGAAGAGTTCGCTGCCGAAGACGCAATTCGCGGCGAATTCGACAGGATGCGTTTCGCGGTAATAGGACGATACAAAACGTTAACCGCCGCGGAGCGAGCAGCCGCCCAACAGCTGTCGCGACCCGCGCCCCCCTCGGCCATCAAGTTGCCGAAGATCGATCTCCCTAAATTCGATGGCAATCTCGCTCTATGGCCGCAATACATCGCCTTGTTCGACGCGACAATCCACGAGAATTCTGGGGTCTCCGATATACAGAAATTTCAATATTTGTTAGCCTCGCTGTCGGGAGAGGCTCTTAGCGTAGTAAAGAACCTGCCGTTGACCACCGAGAACTACGTGATCGCATACGACGCGCTTCGGGGGCGCTATCAAAACAAGCGACAATTAGCCACGCATTATTGGCGCTCCTTCGTACACGCCAAACCTTTGGCCACGGATACCGCCGAGTCACTCCGCGCCTTGTTAGACGTGTTCACCGAGAACACGCGCGCTCTGCAAATGATGGGCTATCCGGTGGAGGCGTGGGACTTCGTGCTGCTGAACCACTTGTTAGAGAAGCTCACCCCGACGCTTCGGGAGAAATTCGAAGCGACCCATATGTCCGCGGAACCACCCCGGTATGAACAACTGACCACGTTTCTATCGGGATATTGCACGGTGCTCGCGGCGGTGTCGGACGCGTCCCCGCAGTCAAACAAATCGAAGGCGCAGAATCAGTCGTCGAAGAGGGCCGCGTCGACGACCTCGCTCGTCGCGCAGAACGCCGCGTGCCCCAAATGTAGGGGACAGCATCTACTGGCTAAGTGCCCCGAGTTCTTAAAACTCTCGGCCAAGGACCGACACAACCTCGCTCGCGAAAAGGGACTCTGTTTGAACTGCCTCCGGGCAGGGCATAATCTAAAGGACTGCCCTAGCTCTTGGACCTGCCGGTCTTGTCAAGCGAAGCACCACACCCTCCTACACTTTGAGCGGACTAACGTCCCGTCTGTCGCGACCCCTCCGGCGACCCCTCCGGCCGTTAGCGAAACCGAGGCGCCCGGGAGCGCGGCAGAGACACCGATCATCTCGATGGCGAGTGTCTCAAGCAGCGTCGTCCTACTCTCGACCGTTCGGGCGGAGGCGCTCGACACTCACGGCAATGCGTTTCCGGTCCGCCTACTACTCGATAGCGCGAGTCAGGCGAATTTTGTCACCGAGAGCTGCCTTAGACGGGGCGGCTTTGCTCGGACAAGGCATCGGGCCACCGTGTTGGGCGTCAACGACACTAAAACCGCCACTACGAGGGGCCTCACCTCGTTCGTTGTTCGGGCGCGAGATAGGGATGACCTTCGGTTCCCGATCGAGGCCACGGTGCTCTCGCGCATTACCTCGCCGCTGCCCCATAGTCGCGTCGACACAAAATCGTGGAGTCACCTACGGGGGCTGCCGCTCGCAGACCCGGAGTACCACTTGCCCGACTCCGTTGACATTCTACTGGGGGCGGACTCGTTCGTGTCGGTGTTGCGGGACGGGCGGCGTACCGGCAGAACGGGAGAACCGGACGCGTTCAACACCGCATTCGGCTGGGTGTTGATGGGCGCGGTCTCGCCGTCGTTGCACGAGCAACCTGTGCATTCCCTCGCCACCACCATCGAGTCCATTGACGCCGCGGTGGAACGATTCTGGAGTCTAGAGGAGGTTCCGGAACGGACTCCTTGCTCCGAGGAGGACCGACGTTGTAAGGAGTGTTTCGAACAAACCACCTATCGCGATCATTCAGGACGCTTCGTCGTGAAATACCCTTTCGCGTCCGACCCTCCCATCTTCGTGGACTCTCGGCCGATAGCCGTTCACAGATTGCGCGCACTCGAACGCCGCTTCAGGGCGAACCGGGAGCTTCGGGACGGCTATAACGCCTTCATGCGGGATTACCTCGACAGCGGGCACATGGAGTTGGCAAGCGAGCCACCCCCCGCGGACGGCCGCGCTTACTATCTACCCCATCACGGGGTCCACAAGCTGGATAGCACCACGACTAAACTTCGAGTCGTTTTCGACGCCTCGTCGAAGTGCCCGAATGGGCTGTCGCTTAACGACACGCTCCTCAGTGGCCCGAAGCTGCAACCGGACATTGTCGCGGTCCTACTCCGATTTCGCGCGGAACCCGTGGCCCTCACCGCGGACGTAAAACAGATGTTCCGACAAATCTGGATGAACCCGGAGCACCGGAACTATCAGCGTATCGTCTGGCGTTTTTCGGAATCGGATCCCGTCCTCGACTACTTGCTCACAACGGTTATTTTCGGTAGCGCGGCTTCGCCGTTTCTGGCGATATACTGCCTCCTTAAGCTGGCGCACGACAGTCGAGATAGGTACCCCCTAGTCTACACTACACTGCTCGAATCACTATACGTGGACGACGTCGTGGCCAGCGTTCGCACCGTCGAGCGAGCCATCGCGCTTCGCGATCAATTGCTCGAATTATTTCGGAGCGCCGGCTTCGAGTTGCGAAAATGGGCGAGCAGCCATCCCGCCGCGTTGGAGGGTCTCGACCCAGAAATCTGCAGCCAAACAATGCTGTCGTTCGAGATGCCCGAAGATCAAGCACTCAAGGTGCTGGGCCTTCGCTGGCACTCGCGGTCGGATTGCTTTGGTTTCTCGCTCAACCCGCTCACTCGAAAGTGCACTAAACGTACGATACTATCGGAAGTGGCGCGTATCTTCGACCCTTTGGGATTTTTGGCGCCCTTGACCTTTACCGCGAAGCGATTAATACAGCGATTGTGGACATTAAGGCTTGAGTGGGACGACGAACCACCGTCCGATGTTAGCCGACAATGGGAACGCTACCAGGACGAATTCGACGCGCTGGCTTCCCTGCGTATCCCTCGCACCTTTCCCGCGGGCGACGGCGTCCGTCGCGAAATACATGGCTTCTGCGACGCGAGCGAACAAGGATATGGGGCGGTGGTGTACCTGCGCATTATAACTCCTTCGGGGACTAGAGTCATGATCCTTTGTGCCAAGTCAAAGGTGGCTCCGCTACGCGCCATCTCTCTACCTCGATTAGAGCTCTGCGCCGCGTTGCTCCTCGCAAACCTGATGGCCTACGTCCGTCAAGTCCTGCGGGGACATTTGGACATCGATGAGGAATACGCCTGGTCCGACGCCAAGGTTGTCCTCTACTGGATCCTTTCCTCCCCACACCGGTGGAAGACTTTCGTGCGCAATCGCGTCGCTCGGATACAGGAAAAAACTCCGGTATCGGCCTGGGGGCATGTCGGCACCGAATGCAATCCGGCCGATCACAGCTCACGTGGACTTTTCCCTCGCGAACTCGTGGCAAATTCCTTGTGGTGGGGAGGCCCCGAATGGCTGATAGAGTTCAAGTCCCGCACCGAGCCTGTACTTGACGAGGCGACTCCATGCGAGGAGGAAAGGATCACCGCGCTCGTCGCGTACGAGACACCCAATGTCATCTCGTCATTGTTAAACAGATATTCGTCGTTAGATAAAATTAGTAGGGTAATCGCGTATATCATAAGATTTACGAGTCGCTCCAGGGCCAAGCCGGTACCCGCGACCTTGGCCGTGGATCAACTCGAAGCGCATTCGGCGCTACTGGCGGTGGTAAAATTGGTTCAGCTGGAGTCCTTCGGCGAGGAAATCGATCGACTAAGGAACGGAAAGAGACTCCCCAAGTCGCTCGGCAAACTTGCTCCGTTTCTAGACCCAACGGGACTCCTCAGGGTGGGCGGCAGACTCAGCCATTCGGGACTGAGTTTTGAAGCCAAGCACCCCGTGCTGTTACCGAATGCCCACCGACTCACCGAGCTCATTATCGAACGGGTACACCGCGCCCACTTGCACCCCGGGAGACGCACGCTCCAGTACTTGCTCGCCCAGCAATACTGGATACTCGGGGTCCATCGCGCGATACGACGAGTCCTATCCGATTGTTACGGGTGTTTCCGAGCGAACCCCCGCACACTCCAACCCTCCATGGCAGATCTACCGGTCGAACGGGTTGGCGCAGCCAAACCGTTCTCAATTAGCGGCGTGGACTTTGCGGGCCCGTTTTCGATGACCCCCCGCCGAGCTCGAGGAGTTTCTTCATTTAAGGCATATGTATGTCTGTTCGTATGCTTCGCCGTTAAGGCGATCCACTTGGAGGTCGCGTTTTCTCTGTCCACGGACTCCTTTCTCGCTGCGCTGCGACGCTTCGTGGCCCGTCGCGGACGTTGCTCACTTCTACACAGCGACTGCGGCACCAATTTCGTGGGAGCATCGCGAGAGCTCGAGCATCACATGTGCCGTGCGGCGGAGCGAGAAGGGATTAGATGGTCATTCAACCCTCCCTCTGCGCCCCATTTCGGGGGCCTCTGGGAGACAGGAGTCAAGTCCGTCAAGACTCATCTCCGACGGGTGGTGGGGGATCAAATACTGACTGTGGAGGAGTTCACGACGGTCCTCGCCCAGGTCGAGGCCGTGCTGAACTCTCGACCCCTATGCCCATTGAGCACCGATCCGTCGGATCTCGAAGTCCTCTCTCCGGGACACTTCTTAACCACGGAGCCTCTCGTAGCCGTCCCCGCGCCCGATCTGACTCCGCTGCCGATAAATCGTTTAGGTCGATGGCAGCTGGTACAGCGAATCCATCAGGATCTTTGGAAACGTTGGCACCGGGAGTATCTCAACAATTTGCAGCAGCGTCCCAAGTGGTGGACCACCGCGAACCCGCTCGCGGTGGGCGCCTTAGTGCTCATTAAAGATGACAACGCGCCCCCCTTGCACTGGAAGCGCGGCCGGGTGGAGGCGCTACACCCGGGCAGCGACGGCGTCCCGCGCGTCGCCACGGTTCGGGTCGCGGACGGCTCGATTCGGCGTCCCCTGGTGAAGCTGTGCCCCTTGCCCATGGGCGCGCCACCCCGGGCGAACGATGCCGAGTAAAGAAAAAGGGAAACCTTTTTGGTGGGCGGCATGGTTGGCTCACATGTAAATAGTGTACATAAGTTGTAGATAGGTAACATGCGTTAGTTATAAGTTGCGTTTCACACTGCATGGCAGTCACGTATTATTATTCGTGTATCGCTTCGAACCGTTACCGTCGGTAACGGCCCCTTCGCATCCGCAGACTCGCGCGAAACGTTGGCGGGCCGCGATCGGATTGCCAATTTTCGCGCGACTCACCCGACTCGTGCTGCCCGCCCACGGGTGGCCCGCAATTATTGGGAACCATGAGTACTCGCTCCGGCCGCAATTGGCAGGTGCGTGAGCCGAGGAGTACCGGGAGGAACGGGCTCTCGCTGTTCGAACGTGGACTCGATAACACACATCCGGAGTGAACTCGTATTTTTGGAGCACGACAAGTCGTCTCAGTGATCTCGGCCTTGCTTACTGTGCCTGCTATATCGCCTGCTTGCCGTATTGCACGTTTTGCCTGCCTGCCTGCCGCGGCACTTTGAGTGCATGCACAATCTAGCCTGCTGCACACGATCCGCTCTCCAACACCACGGGGAGGACCGGACGCCACGAGGCTACCACGAGAACATCGGGCAACGATACGGTGAGTCGCTTGTCGCTTGCTATCTCGCTTATTGCCAAATAAAATTCGTGAGAGGATTGCCCCTCTGGTCCTTCGAACCACCCAGAATACAGACCAATCGCGAATTCGGGGAACGCTTAAACGCCCCCCGAGCACATAAAATTCGGAAAATTTCAAGCAGATTTAAAAAAAAAATCGTTTGGATACGTGCTTTCGTTGCAGAGAAAAGTAATTGTTAATTAAGCGAGCTAGGAGGACGCAGCGGCGGCTCGCGCGCCTGCGAGTCGCCACAGTCGAGCCGCCGCGCGCCGCTGCGTCCGCTCCAGCGCTCTCGCTCTAAAACCGCTGTATTCGACATTTTTTTTCGCCGAACCTGGCAGTCAAATTGCAGCGAAAAAAATTCCACCGTTAAAGCACTCACTCCAGTACCTTCACATTAATTTTCAAGTAAAAATATGAAATAGTTTACTTGTAATAATTAATTATGTAAAAGTCAATTATCTCGGCTTCTATTGGTCGTATCGGGACGTTTTTTTTTTGAAATTCATGATTTTTTAAGCGCAAACCAATGGTGCTATTTGCATTACTCTACGCCAATAAACAACGCCGATATTTAATATGCAAAATTTAAATTGTTTTAAATAGTGGTCAAATTTTAGAAAAAAAAAATTTTTTTATTTTAAATTCATAAACTAGACATCGTTACCTTTTATTTCCGATAAAGTGCATCAAAATAAGTTTACCCGTTTAGACGTGAGAGCCAAGCGCCCGATTTGCATAAATAATTTGTTAATAGGCAGCCATATAAAAATTGGAGGCGAGCCTTGTGCACACTTGTTCAGCATACTGAGAGGTATCATTGAGTGAATGTCCGCTTAAATATAATAATTTTAACCCAGTTTTCGGGAACCTGTAAAAATGGCCCTTGTCTCGCGTATTTTTTGCAATTTTGCAATTAAAAAAAATTTAAAAAAGTTTTTAAAGCTTATTCTTATAGGAAATTTCCTTCCGAACAATTTTCCTCTCTTCAAGTTTTGTCGTTTGACCAACACAGAAGGAGTTATTTAAAGAAAACTATACAGAAACGCGTTTTTTAATATATTTTGCAATAAAAAAAGGCGAAGCGGGCCAAGTTGATTCTAGAGACTTTACACACTTGTTACGGGATATCATAAGAATCGATTTAAAAAAAATCCAGCTTTGCGCCGTGAACTTCAATATCTAATCCCCTGACTCCCGGACTACCCTTGCAATTAGTACAAACGTGAAATGATCTGTGACCAACCAGATATCGCCAATCACCCTTGCTTGAAAGATTACCAGCGGTATACGACTGATCCTAATACGTTGTACTTTTATCCCGTATTAGGTAAATTATAGCTTTTATTATTATTATTATTAATATATATATATATATATATATATATATATATTAGTGGAGTCATATTACCTGAGATTTCAGATAAATGTGAACTGCTCTAGAGGAGCAGTTTTTTTGCATGATTCGGTTAAGGGCAATGAAAATAAAGATATCCTGGAGTTTCCATATTGAGCGAGCTACGGAAGGTTGTTTTTTTTAACGTTTTTTAAAAAAATAGCGTTTTTTACGATTTCTTCTTCGGTTTTTTTAAATATCTCCGGTTCTATCTATCGTACAGAAACCAAAAAAATACCAATTTCTTCATCTTGAAATTGCCTACAAAACATTCTTACATCGCGAGTCGAAACTCCTGCAACATAACCTCTAAAAAAAATAAAAACCCCATTATATGGGAAATTTTGGTTTTTATTTTTTATCTTAGCTTCCAAGCAGTCAATTGCTTTACTATTCTGGAAAAACATACTTCTTTTAGTCACAAATGAACCAAAAAAATTATATGTAAAAATATGCTTTATAGAGAATTTTATACTAGTTTGAAGTTTAAAATTGCCGCTCTAATAACTTTGGTGCAACACACCCTAGGGACCTTTTTTTTTTAAATTGTTCGTTTTTTTATGCTCTTTAAGATGACTATAAGTAATATTGTCTAAATACAAGTAAAAAATTTATAAAAACGATATAAAAAATTTTTCTAATTTTTTTCATCGATTTTGCACGTAATGCATTATTTATACAATTGTATATAATTATACAATATTTTTATGATATTTTATACTGTATTGTATGTTGTATATTGTCAATTGTATGCTGTATTGTATATTGTATACTGTCAATACAGATAGAAAACCTGTATCTGTATCTGTATTCTATCTGTATTGACAGTATACAATATACAATACAGCATACAATTGACAATATATAACATACAATACAGTATAAAATATCATAAAAATAATTTGTTATTAATTAATACGTATTTTTCTTAATATATCTTGTGTATCTCCGTTAATACTGAGAATATGACATTTATAATGTAATAATCATAAAATTCAGAAAATTTCAAGCAGATTAAAAAAAAATCGTTTGGATACGTGCTTTCGTTGCAGAGAAAAGTAATTGTTAATTAAGCGAGCTTGGAGGACGCAGCGGCGGCTCGCGCGCCTGCGCGCCACGCAGTCGAGCCGCCGCGGCGCGCCGCTGCGTCCGCTCCAGCGCTCTCGCTCTAAAACCGCTGCATTCGACATTTTTTTTCGCCGAACCTGGCAGTCGAATTGCAGCGAAAAAAATTCCACCGTTAAAGCACTCACTCCAGTACCTTCACATTAATTTTCAAGTAAAATATGAAATAGTTTACTTGTAATAATTAATTATGTAAAAGTCAATTATCTCGGCTCCTATTGGTCGTATCGGGACGTTTTTTTTTTGAAATTCATGATTTTTTAAGCGCAAACCAATGGTGCTATTTGCATTACTCTACGCCAATAAACAACGCCGATATTTAATATGCAAAATTTAAATTGTAAATAGTGGTCAAATTTTAGAAAAAAAAATTTAAATTGTAAATAGTGGTCAAATTTTAGAAAAAAAAATTTTATTTTAAATTCATAAACTAGACTCGTTACCTTTTATTTCCGATAAAGTACATCAAAATAAGTTTACCCGTTTAGACGTGAGAGCCAAGCGCCCGATTTGCATAAATAATTTGTTAATAGGCAGCCATATAAAAATTGGAGGCGAGCCTTGTGCACACTTGTTCAGCATACTGAGAGGTATCATTGAGTGAATGTCCGCTTAAATATGATAATTTTTAACCCAGTTTTCGGGAACCTGTAAAAATGGCCCTTCGTCTCGCGTATTTTTTGCAATTTTGCAATTAAAAAAAATTTAAAAAATTTTTTTAAAGCTTATTCTTATAGGAAATTTCCTTCCGAACAATTTTCCTTTCTTCAAGTTTTGTCGTTTGACCAACACAGAAGGAGTTATTTAAAGAAAACTATACAGAAACGCGTTTTTTTATATATTTTGCAATAAAAAAGGCGAAGCGGGCCGAATTGATTCTAGAGACTTTACACACTTGTTACGGGATATCATAAGAATCGATTTAAAAAAAATCCAGCTTTGCGCCGTGAACTTCAATATTCTTATTTTTTAATAGCCCTGACTCCCGGACTAATAGTCGCGATCAAATTTTTATGCGAAAAGAAAATTATTTATATTTTTTAACCACGGATGGTAAACCCTGTGACGAAGGATCAAAACAACTTCAAAAACAAAATTTTATACCAAAAATTAAAGGAAGTAAAGTAGGGAATATCGAAATTATTAAAAGAGGAAATAGAATTCATGTAATTTTAATATGTAAAGAGAATGTTAAAGAAAAAATGACTAGAAATCACTACAGAAATTTGCAATTAAGTTACGGGAAATAATAAAAGAAAAATCGATTAAAATAATAAATATGGCAGAGAGTAAAGAATTAGATGGTATTCAATGGGAAGAAGTCTTAAGTCACATCCGGGAATCAATAATCGGAACTTCAACTAAATTAATAATTTGTCACGGGTTAGTAACAATTCCGGAAATTGAGAAACGTAAAGATATTATAGAAGAAGCTCATTCATCAAAAATCGGTGGACATAAGGGAGTAACTAAAACTTACAATCGAATCAGACAAAATTTTTATTGGAATAATATTAAAACTGATATTCGAAATTATATTAATCAATGCCTGCAATGTCAGACTAAGAAATTGGTCAGAGTGAAAACAAGACAGCCTATGCTAATCACCGACACACCTTTTTCTTCTTTCGAAAAAATATCAATGGATATAGTAGGGCCTCTACCTGAAACCACAAAAGGAAACTCCTATATTTTGACAATTCAAGACCACCTTACAAAATTTCCCTTGCCATCCCTTTGAGATCCATAACCGCTATTCAAGTTGCTGATGCATTATTAAAATATTTTTATTTGTACATTTGGAGCACCTAAAGTAATATTAACCGATCAAGGAACAAATTTTATGAGTAATTTAATGAAAAGATTTGCTAAACAATTTAAAATTAAACAATACAGAACTACAGCTTTTATCCACAAGCCAATGGAGCTTTAGAACGATCACATCTAGTATTAGTCGAATATTTGAAACAATATGTAAATAAATTTACAGAATGGGATGAATTATTAGAATTTGCAGCGTTTTCATATAATACGAGCACTCACGAATCAACTGGATATACTCCATACGAGTTGGTATTTGGCAAATTAGCCAGACAATCATCCAGTGAAATAACAGACGAAACAAAAGGAAAAACATACGATGACTATTTATCAATTAATGACAAATATTCACGAGTTACAAGAATTAGCTCGGGAATGTCTAACCGCTTCAAAAATAAAATCTAAATATTATTACGATAGGAAAATAAATCCTCAAGCATTTCAAGTAAACGATCAAGTTTTTTTTTAAGTGAGCCAAAAAAAGGAAAATTAGGCGATCAATATTCAGGGCCACATATTATAAGACATTTTACCTAACGGTAATGTCCAAAGTTTTTGTCAAAGAAAAACTAAGAATTGTTCATCCTAATAAAATTCGAAAAACAAAACATTAAGAGATTGAACATGTACCGCGAAACATTTTCAATCTCAAATTTACTAATGATACCTTTTTATATTGTATTTAAACAGATGCGGGCACTAATCTGTCTAACCGTCATCGGAATTCTCTCCGTACGAGAAACCTTCGGAATACTCGGATATGATTGCGGAACAACGAACACTAATATAACGACCGTATCGCTATTAGATATAGGAGAATGTAATATAGGGATAAGTATTCAGTTGTTACAATTGTCAAAATACGATTCAACCAATGTAATTCAATGTAAAGTTTTTATTTCGCGAACGATTCACTATTGCGGAATGCATTTCATGTAGCGACTGTAAGTAACGCGCACGCGAAATATATAGTCGAAACAACGTTAGATCAATGTAAAAATATGCACAGAACTGGCACGCTAAGTCTAAATGTAAATAATGCGATCCATGGATTAAAGGTAAATTAAACGACATCACGACCTATCACTTTTGCGGGAACTGCATCGTCAGATAGAAAATGTTCAGGAGAGTAGAATATTCAGATCCTTATGGTACGTGGCAAAATGTGGTTGTACAAGGAATAGTAACAATTAGTTTAAGTACTTATCGGGCAGTAATTAATATGGAGACAAATCAAATTCATTTGAGAACGGAAACTGTTTGTCAATATGTTTGTCACTATACTATACCTAATGATTACCCGGGAAAAAATGATTAGATATAATCATATATAATTATATCTGGTATATATAATTATATATAAATATATATGTTTTTATATGGGGTTATATCTAATTAACATGGCCACATGTGCAATCAATGGTCCCACATACAACCAGATATAGCACCATATCTACTTGTATATAAATTTATATAATTTTATGTGAAGCCAGATATATGTGAGTAGTGCACTCTATATATAACTAGATATAGTATTATATACAACTATATATGCAGTCATATATAGCCAGATATATTAATGTGACTATCTTGCGCTATATACAACCAGATATAGCACCATATTTAATCATATATAATGTATGTGAAGCCAGATATAATGATATATAAGTAGTGCACCCTATATATAACTAGATATAGCATTATATACAACTATATATATGAAGTTATATATAGCCAAAGTTAATGTGACTAATCTTGTCCTATGTACAACCAGATATAGCACTATATCTGTATAGATATAGATTCGCAAGTCATCATATATGCTGCAAATATTTAATCCTAAATTTAAAAATTTATTTGAATCGTTTTATATATATTATAGATATTAAATTCAAAAATTCGTTACATAATATTATACATATAATTCAGTATTATAAAATAATACTGCTGGTCATGTATGCGTCCCCCGGGAAAAAAATTATATATAATTATATATAAATATATATGATTATATATAATGCAATTATATATGAATTTTGTCTCTATATAATCATATATATTATATATAATTATATATAATCGTATATATAGTCCATATATAACCATATATAGTCAATATATATTGAAAAGAACTGTTAACTTCGATAATAAAGCTAAAACCAATCCGACTTCGAAGCGCGGAACTAGCTCGCGGCTGGGCTGGGTTCGAAGGCGGCGCGGAGGAACGGAGGCCAGGCGGGGGCGGTAGAATGAAGCGTATCACCGGGTAACGAACAACAAGAGTTTATTTGATAATGCACGGGATATTTACAATGAGTGATGGGTGCGCGATACAATAAGAAATTCGCACGGTGGCGATGGTAGACGCGGTACGTATAATTTGATAATGAATCGGGGCTCGCGATGCGTGCGATAATTCGAGAGGCGCGGTATACAATAATCGGTCGCGGGTGACACAAGGTAAGACGCGATACGTACAGTGAATCAGTGCTCACGGTGCGCGTGACGATTTGCTGGGCGCGAGATACAAATCGCGGGACGGTAGGTATCGTCGCGGGCGCGAGGCGCGGGAGCGGCGATGCGTTCGCGTGGAACGGGTTGGCTCGAGATCGGAAAAAGACGTGAGACCTACCACCGAGAAACTCTCGGTGGAGACAGAGCAGCACTCTACCTCTGGTGGCAGGTTTCGGGCGTCTGGAGACGGGGCGGCCCCGGCGAGAAGCGCTCGGTGGAGGCAGAGTAACGCTCTACCCCCGGTCGGGTGGCCCTGTGAATTGGAGCTTGTCGTTTCGCCGAGACGCGCTCGGTGAAGACAGAGAATGCCAAAGGCGCTCTACCCTGGTTCGGACTTGCTCTTGGAAGAACGGGAAGTCAGGATCGGTACGGTCGGTCGGAGCGTTGATCGGGAAATCGCAATTGTTGCTAACAATTGCTCGGCTTATATAGCCGTCGCGGCCGGTGTACGCGATGGTGGGGGCAGCGGCGGCGGAACGCGAGCGCCGGGATGGCGCGGCGGGAGACTACGGCGCCCCGACGCCGCGGTCGCGTTCGGCGTCTTCGGGCGCGGGTCGGCACCGCTCGGCGCGTTGAGACGGTTGCCGCGGTAAGTCCGTTCGCGTTATATGCGGCGTTTAAAATGTGGGCACACCGTGCCCGTTCCTCGCCCGGCGGATGTTCGGCCGGGCGGCGTCGGCGAGGTATTAGGCCGGAACGATGCATATTCTGGGGGTGCATCGTTACAAAGCATTTGATAAATTGAGATGTATATTTTTTCAAAAGCTATAGAATCAAAAGTGAAATTATTGTTCCATGCCTACTATTACAACTTGGCACTGCTCGACATGAGACAATTCCATGTCTCTTGATACCGTTTTTAATTAGTTCACTATCAGTCAAATTTTAAATACAAGAAACAAATATATATATGTATAAAAAGTTTCACATACTTTGACATGATTTATATAAGTTTATAATTTATATATATAATATATATATATAAGAATTAAGCATTATCCATGTAGATTATATATATTATATATAACCATATATAAACTAAATTCGGATAATCCGATAGATGGCATCCGATAGGATTTATTTCTCGTATTTAAAATTTGACAAACAATGATATAAGAATGGCATCAAGAGACACGGCAGTATCTCACGCCAAGCAGCGCCCAAGTTATATGTAAATTATTTCACTTTTGATTCTAGCTTTTGAAAAAATATACACTTAATTTATCAGTTCCTTAATCGAAATTAACAAATTTTTTTTAAATATATAAAATATTTATTATGTTAGATATAATCACATATGATTATATATAAAATCGACCATATATGGTTATATATAATTGTATGTGGTTATATGTAATTATATACAATTATATCGGGCCATTTTTTATATCTAATTATATCTAATGTCACTTTTATATAATTATATGTGATTATATCTAATCATTTTTTCTCGGGTATTGTAAATTCAGTCATTACGACGTATTGTATGAGGGAAAAGCAAAGAAAATGGTTAGTGAAACAAATGGTAAATTACAAGTAGGGATAATATGAGACATTTGCCCCGGTGCTCCGAGGGGGGAGCGGGGCGGAGGGGAACTGAGGGCGAGGGGTCCGCGGAGGAAGGGGCAGGTGTCCGCGTTCTAGGGCAAGGGGGTCCGGGGGGGAGAGGGTATCGGCGAGCGCGTCGGGACATGTTGTTTATGAATATATATAAACATATTGTTGACAAGGGGGTACCGCCGAGGGGGTAGGGGTGAAGGGGGAAGTAGGTGTCCGCGTTCTATGGCGAGGGGGGGGGGGACGTTCGCGTATTTCGGCCGCAGGGTATTACGTTCGTCGCTGGAATTTTATCGGTGAATATAAACAAAATGATCCCACGCTTCTAGAACTTGCGAGCCGCCAACACCGCGTTTACGTTTTCGGCGCGCCCGCGGGGGATGGGGGTCCAACGATCACGTCCGGTCGCGTGATAGACAGTCACACGGCGCGCTCGCTCCCGACCCCGTTGTCTCTCCCCGGTTCGCGCGCGCTTCTCGTTTGCGTTTTGTTTTTCGCGCGCGGTCTCTCTCGCTCCCGTCCCCCCATTCGCGTTATCTTTTCTTCGCGCGCTTCTCGTTCGCGTTTTCTCTCCCTCGCGCGGATTTTACTTAATAATTAGTATTCTATAATATAATAAATAATAGTGAAGGAAGTTATAAAAAAATATAATAAAATATATATAGAATAAAGCAATAAAAAATATTTATTTATAAAATTGTTAAATTTTTATTAAAATTACCACACTTCTTCTTGTTTAACATCGAATTCGTGCTCGATTCCGAACAATCTTCGCAATCCGAAGATGTCCTCGGATCCCAAAACGTCCCATATCTCATCGTTGTTTTCCTGGTTAATTCGTCTAAACCACTGCACCCAACGCATGTTCTGTATATTTATAAAGCCACGTATCTGTATCTCGTCCATATGTATAAAATTGGCTAAAAAAATTTTTTTAATTTAAAAAAATTTTTAAATTTAAAAAATTATGAAAAAATATTTATGCACACCTGAACGTGAGGGATCCGAATCCTCACCATATTAAAAAGTTGGATCTCGTGCACCGGCACGTTATCGACCCATATCCACTACAAGATAAAAAAATAGTTAATTTATTTTTATACAGTTATGTGGATTGTTGCTTGCGTGCCGCCCGGTATGCTTTTCAAAAAATGTTACGCCCGGTATGCTTTTCAAAAAATGTTATGCCCAGGCCGACGTTGAGTCCGTGACTCTTCGGATTTCTCTCTCACCTTATTCACACTCGCGCACTCACGAAAATAACGACTCGTTTATTTAAAGACCGCTCGTTGCACGCTTCAGCTTGAGTTCGAAAGCAACCGGACGACACTCACGCAACGGTATTAGGTATACATACTCCTACGGCGGGGTGAACAATTTGTAAAAATGTTTGATTTATGAAATCTCTCCATTTCTTGCTCTTCTTATATTTTTTTTACTTCACTCGCGAACGTTCACTACTGACAGTACTGACCGACTGACTGCAGAGGACTACAGAGGACTGACCAGAGCTCAGAGAAAAGTAATTAAGATAAATATATCTCGCACTACAATGGCGAGGATCCGTCGGAGCATCGGTACCGTATGCGAGCGTCGCCTGAGCGTCGCTTCACAGTTTACGATATACGATACCTTAAATTTCAAGTGGCCTGAGTCTATAGAACGTCGCATATACGGCTCGAATGGAAATGCGTGTGAAGAAATTATGTTGTGAATTATACTTAAAAATACATTTTTTATTTTCTTTTTTACATATTTTTTTGTTTTTTACAAACTACGGTAGCGCACTAAAAAATAAAGCTGCGAGCTCACAATCGACGAGCTGATGTTTATCGAAGGCGTCGCTATCGCGTATTACATTCAATACTTTCGTAGGATCCGTTACAGTGGACGCGATTTTGGAGAATTGCGTGAACTTGACATCGACCGTCTCGACAATTCTACTCAATCGATGGAACATCGCGTCGATGCACATATCAAGATCGAGCATACGGTGTAACGTTGATTCGACCATCGTTAAGCGTACGTTTAAAGACTCGAGACGTACAAGTTTGACACCGTTAATCGTACAATTCTCAATGTTAGCGGTCCAACGCTTATAAAATCACACGTATTTTTACAACATCGAAGGAAATTCTGAATGTTCAGTCGTTGTTCGTAGAATCCCTTCCACGTTTCGGGGACAGTATCAATTCCGTTCCTCGATGATCTCCTACGGCGATCTTCACGTAACTCGGTGGACCCACGTTGACGCCAATTTCGAGGAATTGTATCCTGTAGCCGTCAAAGCGTATCGTCTGCTGAGTATACGAACCGCGCGACGCTCCAACGAAATGCTGTAAAAAATAACGAAATTAGTATTTAAAAAATACAATTTATAATTTGCAATTTTAAAAAATATAAGGCTTTATAATTTAAGAAAAAACGAAAACTTACTTGTTACATTTGTTCTCGTACGATGGAGTTTCACATCGTGAATGGGTATGTAATAATTCATGCGTCTGCCCC